>LT855419.1:686871-716564 GCA_900184765.1 Hymenoscyphus fraxineus
AGGGCGGATCGGTAGATAGAGAAATATAGAGTAGGGGGGGATTTAAAACCACGCGTCTACTACGGAGATGGGAGCACCTGAATCAGGTGTTTTTTGGCCATTTTGCACATACATCAGGTGCTCCCGTACTATATAGGGCGGTCCACAGGTGATTTGGGAGCACCTGAATCAGGTGATTCGGGAGTACCTGAATCAGGTGTTTTGGGAGCACCTGATTCAGGTGTTTTGCTCCTACTGGGCAAATGAGTGTTCATTTTTGAGTCATCAAACCAGAATACCGACTCAGTAAGCGGTAAGTGAAGTCGTCCCTTGCTCTGTACACTCTTGGTCAACGCGATACTCTGCCTAGATCATCAACTAAGATAGAGAAAGGAAGGAATGACTTGATTATGCCGGCAGTACAGCTCTCTCGCCTCCTTCATAATGATAAAATGGAACTTGAAGCCATTAAAATCCAACTGAATATCCAACTCTCTCTTTCAGCTCAAGGTTACTTTGAATTTGAGAGCACTGGATCAATGTAACAAATACTTCATTACTTTCCTCTTCCCATGCACTACATCAGCAACCGCACGTCCATGCATATACTCGTTCAAGTACACATCACCCACGAACCTATACTCGCCTGTTGTGCCTTTCTCTCGCAATAGAACTGGAGTAGAACAACCCAAAGGAACAACAACCATATCTCCAGGTATCATGGCGCCACTTCCCATTCCGATCATCCCCTCTTCAGTCCGGAAAAAGCATCGGCCCATCATTTTGGAGCCCAAGTGTGTCTGGAGAGACTCCCTTCTTTCAGAGGGGTCAGTAGTCGTTTCTGAGTATCCCAAAAGCTCGTCATCAAGTTGTAAACAAGGCAGTCTTTCGCGAAGGAGAGACGCAAACATATGATAACAGAATGCTGACCACTCAGCTGGATTTCCAAACCCCGCAGGAATTTGGCCAAGACTCAAGACATTGCAAAATGCCTCTTGGACTGATAATCGGACCTCTTTCGATTCATTCTGGATTGAGCCCAAAAGTAGAGCTCTCCAATGAATAAAAGCCATAAGGTAGTCGGCCAATGTACACAGTGTTCCGACGGCAATTCCATGGATTTCAATGTTGTCGATATAGATCGCTTCAAATTCAATCTTGTTCATTTTCTCATCGAACTTGTGTATGGACTTTCTACTTCCCGATGCGGAAAACCTGTACATGTGCCCCAGTGCCGCAACAGAAGGTATATGGGACCAATCAGGAACGTAAGAAGGTAATCTCTGCGAACTTGTATAAGCTGGGAAATGGATAGTGTCACACATGACATCCAAACTTCCAGTCGTTGTCACCAGGTAATCCACGATCTCAATGTAGACGTCTTTGACAGAGCGGGAGTAGTTGGGACTGAATAGGTCACGAGTCTCGGGTGGTAAGATCCCGAGAATACCAAACAATTTATCCTGGGGCTTAGAGCACATTTTGTTGCGGCAGGCGCGAAGCACGTCAAGAAGTGAACCTTCATCGAGGGATTCGATGTCAGAGAGACTGCTGGGTCCTTGGGACGCAAGGACTTGGGCGTAGCTGAATTTGTTCAAGTGAGTATTGCGTCTTTTGTCTCGCCGACCGGCAGGGAAATGGTCATCTAGAGCTGCTTTATGTTGTCGGAAGGTATTTGAAGCTTGTTGATAGACTTGCCACGACGATCTCTTTGAACCACAGTGAACCGCAATGTTTTTTGCGTTGTAAATTTCCTGGACCACCCACAATCGCCTCCAGTATTCTCTCTCGAATAGAGAGACTACGGCCGCCAACTGGTTCTTTTCTGACTGTGATGATATTAGGCTGGAAATCTTGTTATGGTAATTCGCTTTCTCCGAAACGCGATGAAGCCGACAAAGTAGACTTATCGCTGCATCGCTATCATCTTCCTCTGGGCCAAGCCAGACCGCAACAAACTCGGCCCTCGAGTATATTTGGGCCATCAATGGAATCTGGATGGTTTTTTCCTCTGTGTTGTGTTGGTCTATACAAAGAGCGTCTACCCACACTAATACGTCGCTCGTCTTTTTACCTACTGCACATAATGCACCATGAAGATTGAAGCCTATAGAAATAGAGAAACCATTCAGCTCAATCTTGCGTGTATCGCTGGCTTCACCCCATGTATAAGATATAGCTGCGTACTGAGGAGGAGATTTAAGGCAGGCGTGTATGATTTCGCATCTGACGGTATACTCGACTGTTTTTGGAAAAATCTTGACCAGTCTAAATTCCATATCTTGGAGCGTCTTGTACTGATATGACTGGTCACGAGGAAGTATTGGTGGCGGTGGACGACATCGGCCTGGAATCAATCCTGTGGAAGTATAAGGGGCCGCAACCTGTGACCATGAATGTGGTTCCGACTGAGATTCATTCCGTTCTCTCTGCTCTCTCTCCACCAAATCTATTGTAGGTGGTATATATGAAGGTGGGCGAGGGTAAGATGCAGGAGGAGATTCAAAGATGTGGGAATGAGCTTGAAATCCAGGCAATTGCACTCTGGGGGTTCCATAAACAGATAGGTCATTGTGATATTCATCTCTAGGAGACCAGGCCTGATTTAGAGACTGAAACGGGTTTGTATCTCCGAGAGTATACGAGGAAGTTCCTGGCGGAGCGAATGAATTCAAATTAAACGGAAGTTGATGTGATTGCAAGAAGACTTCAAGAAAAATATTTGATGATGGTAGTGATGGAGCCTGTCGAAGGACCATTGGGCGAGGAGGTGATGGGACTCGATGGTTGTTGGAATTTACAGTTGCAGATGAAAGCCCTCGTTTTCGTTGGCGACTGATCTTTTTGCGACCTCGATCTTCATTATCAAATTCAGTCCTGATAATCGCTGTGTGGTGCACCTCAGGTGTGTTCATACGGCTTTGTGGGTGATTGGGAGCTTGATGAAAACGATGGTTCTCAATAATATAGGGAGAAAGTTCGTTCCAAGGGGGTGGTGTCGTGGAACGATTGGCAGAAAGATATTCAAGAGGGAATGGTGGTGTATCAGAACGATTGCGAGTCATTGCTTATGTTGTTTTACCAATAAATTTTGGTTGTGATTAGGTAGTTGTGAAATGTATGTAAAAGTTTATTGAAGAACATGGACGGTGATGTGGTGAGAATGAGAAGCTGAAAGGCGCATTTATGGCCCCCAAAAGATAACATCCTGGTTTTTGCAACGTCAGAGGTTTCATTTGAGACGGATACAGTTAGGTTATATATAGAATAACTCGCTTAGATCAAAACAATGTAAAAGCCCCTGCATGTACACGTCGATCGCCTTTAGCCTATCGAAAATAGGCTATCATTGCCGCCTAGCTCTGGTGTTTTTAACGCCAGGATTGTAAACGCTCAGACGAGACCATTGGCACGTGATAATAATTGATTCGCTCTAAACCCACACAATTCTAGTCACAAAGTAAGCACAGTTGTTGTTCATGATATGATTGGCTGATTAAGTGTAGGAAGTATGCATAGATACATGAACTAGAGGCGGTCACGTTTTAATAATTCAGATCCATGATCAGAATGAAAAGCAGTCTCCCGGTAAAGGAGGAAAGTACGTGGCAGTATATACTTACTGTGCTGGTTCTCTAGCATAACTTTTGCTTCTTCAACCCTTAAAAAGTCGAATAAATGATGTGGCTTTTGAGGGTAACCCTTGAATCTAAAAATACAGATTACTAACATTACTTTGCTTCAAGTTGGAATAACAGACTAAGAATATTCTACTTTTATTATCTTTTAAGATAAAACTTTATGAGGAGAAAATTGGCTAACAATGTTATAAATTCAGAAGTATTTACTCCGGACTGTGGCGATATCTTTAGTATTATCTTCTTTACCTCCAGATTTGACTGTCCTAGTCCCCGAGGCAGCCACAATCTACCCCACAGCGGCTTTGGGATTCCTAGGCTTTATTCTTCTCGCAAGTATGCTTATGCAATTTCCACCCAGCAACTTGGTGTTCCTTGCAGCAGTACCAGACTTCGGAGTTTTTGCAGGCACCACACTTCATCAAATTTCCCCCCTTCCCACAGAAGTCGCACCAAGGTTTACTGTCTTTCTCGTTCCATCTCTTCCAAGCACGTTCAGCACATCCTATTTGCCACTCCCGTCGCTCCTTGCTACTGGACTTGTAAAGCCCAGGTGGCCTGGAATTGAGAGGCACGATATTCCCGTACAACTTCTTGAAGGATTCAAGATAGTCGGAAAATCTTCCAAGGTAGTAGTTCTCACCATAATCACCCCTTCCAGCATCACCATACTGGAGCTGAGACATGTCGACCACTATATCTGGGGTGAGGGGTTCGTTGCGGAAGGCTAAGATGGCACGACCTTGTTCGTCACGGAAGCCGCTTACGCTGGTTTCTGGGAGGCCGGCGACGACAGTGAGGACTTTTGGGTGTTGTAACTTCAGCTCAACGATAAAGTGGTCACTCAGGTCTACAAAATGTGGTGGCTGGGAAAGCAAGTTAGTTGTGTGCTGCTTGGTAAAAGCTTTCGTGGATAATGCAGAACGGTCGGCTACGGTCTTACCTCCTTGCCTAATTGGATAGATACCTTTTGTCCTCGCTCACAATGAACAAAGAAGAGCTCGTACAGCGTGATTGCTTCAAAACATCCCTCATCACCAAGAAGCCCATAATAGAGACTATCTCGCTGAGCAGATGTGAGAGCTTTGACTTTATCAGAAGCTAGAGGATGGACCTCGCAGGTTGCAGCTGGGAATTCAGAGTTGTTTCTGTGTGTGGGGTCATATGCGACAGTTGACCAAACTGTCTTCCTACTATGCCGTCAGCTTATGGATATAATTTGAGGTGGGGAAAATTAGTACTCAATAGATGGAGGAGCTTGGTCTATAAGATCCTGACATGCTTTCATTGAAGTCAATTGCTGAATCATCTTTGGATCTGCAATGCTCGACGACCCAAGCTTGACACCTTGAAAGCGGGGATCAGACGTTACTCTCTCGTAGTTGAGGAGAGTTGTCAACTTTCTGAGATCAATCGGCTCCAATTCAGGCGAAGTTTCATCTGAAGTTGACATTTTGAAAGCTGGTTTTTGAAATCCACGAGTCCGTAGTTCTGGTTGTTGGTTGAAGAGTTGTTGTAAAGTGAAGAAAGCAGCTAAGTTGTTGCAAAAAGTCGCAGAACAACTTAAGACATGTTCACCTTGAGTGCCCAGTAGAACGACTTCACCTTTATGCGCGGGTAAAGAATCAAAACTCAATTTTTTTTGCAGAGAGTTTGCTAAAAATGTTCTTTGGCTATCCTTCAACATAAAAGCAATATCTAAATGACCAGCTTCCAGTAGTGGGTTTGCGCCATGTGTCGACAGACTTCTGCCCTACTCGTCTGGAGAAAAGTTGATATTCAATTATCTTAAGACATACGAAATGATTACACTTGTCATACAGTTAGTGTACACTAACATTGGCGACCAACTTACACAGGAACTAATTTGGAGCGAAGCATACATTGGCTGTCCTGAGGCGGCTCTAATAATAGAATTATTGTTCGATTTAGTATGGCGTTCTGAGTGTGGATTACTTGAAGTGTCACAATGTTTGAATCGGATCTGCATCCATAAGATGGCACAGGAACCTTTTCTGGCAACTATCCTGTCAAACCGAAAAACAACGTCTCTCACCGTGAAAACTATCCCCAGCGAATATTATTGTAAACAACTTATCAGTGGGCTGCTTCTAACTTGTGATCACCACCAAGTCCACAACGACAGGCCGTGAAATTCGGTCTATTTTGGTTTCTTCTCACGCGGTCGAATCCTGATATCGATTCCCGATTGTCTGACGAAGAACGAGTTTTGCACTTTCCATTCCTTATTAGGGTCCACAAGCTCCATCTATCAGAAACAATTAGCAAAAGCCAGCTCGCTTATGCAAATGACGAGAAGCACTTACATCATACTTTAAGAACAGAGAAGCAACGAACTTGTATGTTTCAAGATCCGAAAGTTCTTTCCCGATACACACGCGCTTTCCGGCTCCGAATGACAAGTCGTTCTGCTTCATTTTGTTCAACCGAGCTTGATATTCTCGCTCATTCTCCTTTTTATGACGGCACCATCGACTGGGGTTGAAGGTGTCGGCGTCCTGCCCAAAGATCCGCTTATCTCTGTGGGTAGCGTATGCGTTCATGCCAACCACAGTACCGGCAGGGAGAAAAGTGCCGTTGCTCAGTTGAAGTCCCGGTTCAGGTACGACACGTTCCAGAAGGAGACCCACACCAGGATGGATACGGCGTGCTTCAAGAATGACAGCCTCGAGATATGGGATCTTTCTCGCAACCGCGAAGCTGATGGTTTCTTCACTGGAATCGCTACTGTTGTCGAGTTCTTCTTGAAGCATCTCATAAACGTGGGGGTGTTTGAGAACAAAGTAGATGATGGATCGTAGAACGATGGCGGTAGTGTCCGAACCGGCAGTGAGATTAATCATCAAAATGTTGACCATTTTGCCATCGTGCATTTCAGAGCCGTACTTCTCCTTCAAGCTCAAGAAATCGTCTAGCATGTCACTTGTCTTCTTTGTTTTGCCATCCGCGGTATTTTGTCTTGCCATTAACTCCATGTATGCCCATTCACCGACTTTATCGAGACTTCGCGAAGCACCAATAGGCATGATTGGATTCTTTGCCATGAGCCAGTCTATAAATGGTAGTTGACCAGTGACCGAGAGCCAATCCATTACTCTTTCAGCATTTCCCAACCATCCTGAGTGGTCAGACATGGAATCCAGAAGTCCCATGGAACGACTGAAAGTGATATTGCTCGTCATATCCCAAGCAATGTAGGAAATCCATTCATCAATAGGTACGATCTTTTGCTTGGTTGCATGCGGTGTATCTATGAACTCCTTTTCTAATTGTCGGTAGAAGTTTTTGATAGTCTCGTCTATGAGAGGTTCGAATTTGAGAAGAGCAGAGAGCTTGTAGAAGGGTGCGATGCTGGAACGTATTTGGGAATGGATCTCGTTATTTCTTGCGCTGAAAATGTTGGGAAAGATATCTCTTCCAACTTTCACATCAGCTACTTTGTAGAAATCGGACTAAACTTTTGTTAGCGAAAGCCCCAACGGTACTGCGGGATGACTCGCCTTTACAAATACACCCCGAGAATCATAAATAGTACGTAAAACCTCAGGATCAATGACGCTGACCAAATTTGGTCCGAGTCTAACAGCAGGACCATATTTGGCGTGGAGGTGAATATGGGTGAGCTCGGCACGTCCACCAAGGGTATCAAACAGTCGCCATAAGTCAGTAAACTTGGCGGTGAATGGACCAGGAATGCTCTTAAGAGGAGACGTGAAGTATTTGTAGAATGTTTGTGAGAGGTAGATGGATGCCAAAGCAAGCAGTACAAGCAGAAACGCCATCTTCGCGACGCATATATGTACTTTCGAATTTGCTTTGACACTTTGGTGTTATTTTTCGAATATCGCGTTGAGAAAAGGTTAAGTCATGGTCCTGTGGAGTATTATAAAGGGATTAATCTCGCTTGTGAATATTGGAAAGACAGATATATTGACTCATGAAACAGCTAGATATATGACAACGTAGGGAATGACCATCAAGGGCCCGCGCCGTCATAAGCGAGACTTCTGGGAGTAGTGGAGTCGGTGCTGGTGGGTGCCACCCCGATGAATAACAAAGCCACGAAAGCTATTGGCTACCAAGTACTATGTCTGAGTCCACGTATTTTGGTTTCAATTGGTCGAGAAATTCACCATTTAATGGCCGCCTCAAGATGGCCTTGGTGGCGTGTTGGTTTGAGTTCGGCTATTTGCTGTGCCAGATTGACTACAGGCGATGAAGTTGTATTTTTACATACAGCAATTATCACATACCCTGCAGCGGTTACTATAACATGAAAAGTGCAGAGTTATTGGAAATGCTCCAAGCCACAAACCCTTTACGAGAACCTGACTTCAAGGCGTGTTGACAGAAATGTTGTTTTTGAAAAGGCACAAGCGAATTTTCGCAAAACTGTTGGTAACAGAAGTTTACTCTCAGTGGCGAATTCCCAAAAGAGGCAGCTAGTTTATGCCCTGGCTAACGACTTGAATCTTTCACCCCAGAACATACTGTAGCAATCGAGGACTCTGATGCCCATCGCAAATGAAAAAGCGTTTCGAGCGATTGAGATGTGACTGGATGTTGTCTGGTGTGATGGTTACACCAAACAAACATTCCCTAGTGTGATGGTTACACCAAACAAACATTCCCTAGTGCCGTGGCACAATATGCACTAGATGGGGACGTATGGTCTCCTGGATTTGAAGCCACCAACCTGCAAGATACAGTAAATGGATTTTTCATGTAAGGGCTCGTAAAAGACAACTTTAGGAAGATGATAAACCGTTTGTGCGATTTCTGATTTCCTCTTCGTTTTCATAGCTGCACAACTTTGATTTCTCATTCGCATCAAGTCATCCTTCCAACCACAATGAAAAGGGGGTTCGCTCGCTTACTGGTAAATGACTCGTGTTTCCAAGGGCGCCTTTTCTGGCTTTGAGCAGTAGAAGCGACCTTGCCTTGATTTCCTTGGAGTAATGTAATATGAAGAACAAATGCCTAATGATTAACTCACTATTTCGGAACAAGCACTTGCCAAGAAATTATTATGCCTCTCTAATGCTCTTGTTTGATGACTTAACCAATCAAAGAATTAGGAACTAAAATGACGGGCTATGTCATAATCACGTGACTTACTTTATCCAATCCCTGCACCAGCCGATAAGAAGAAAAATTCATCGCGATAGAACCTCAAACTAGAACCTCATCGCAAGCAACTCCCCACCTCATCACCACCAACAATGGCAAAAAAGCGCAAGGCAACTGGCCGCAGCAATGGCGCAGAAGAAGTGCCAGGCTTTGAACCCAGAGGTGGAAAACATCACGCGATCACAACCTACGAAGATGTTGCAGATTCCGAGGACGAATTCCATATCAATCGCGACAAGGTTATGTTAGATGATGGACCGGATGCGAAGAGGAGACGGAAGTGGGAGGATGAGGGTTAGTAAACTCTGCCGGTACTGGCTTTGGGAATGAACATTAGCTAATGCGACCAAATAGATGCAGAACTTGAACCTTCAGATGATGAAGTATTAGCCTACTCTTCCAGCTCCGACGATGACGAAGAACCCGCCCCAAAATCGCGATCGAAAGCTTCAAAAAAATTAGAATCGGACGAGGAAGGCGAAGGAGGGGAAGAGGAGGAAGAGGAAGCATGGGGAACCTCTCGAAAGGACTACTATAACGCAGATGAAATCCAAACTGAAGCCGATGCTTTGGAGGAGGAAGCAGAAGCTAAACGGATCCAACAGAAGAAACTTCAAAAGATGACGGAGGCTGATTTCGGTTTCGATGAAAGCGAGTGGTTGGACGCAGGAAAGGAAGACGAGGACGATGCAGAGGATGTAGTAACGGAGGTGCTTAAAGATGTGGAAATTACACCAGAAATGAGCGCCGCTGAACGATTGCAAATTTTACGAAGTCGATATCCCGAATTCGAGTTTTTGGCAGACGAATTTGTCACGCTACAACCTGTACTTGTGGTATTACAAAAAGAAATGGATGCCGAAACTATAACTATTGGAGATGTATCGCCCATTGTGGTGAAATGTAGAGCATTAGCTGCATACATGGCATCATTAACCATGTATTTCGCAATTCTCTCTTCCACGGCTGGCCGCGCACTCGATCCGTCGGAACTTCGCGACCACTCAATAATGGAATCGCTGCTCCAATGCCGAACCCTCTGGTCCAAAGTCAAATCGCTCGAGGCAGCTCTCCCAACACCTTCAGAAGCAGCCGAATCCGACTCGGACTCTGCCCCAGAAGAAGAACCTACGCACCAATCCCCCTCCACATCCCCCGAACCAACCCCCCAATCCTCGAAGAAAGCCCGCGCCCTCCACGAAGCAACAGAAGCCTCTCTCGCCTCTCTCTCCTCCCTTCTCCCCTCCAAAAAATCCTCCAAACCAACCTCCAAACAACCCACCAAAATCAAATTCGCCAACGACGACTCTTCCTCTGACTTCGGCGAGGAAACCCACCTCTCCACCCGCGACGCTGCCGCAAAAGCTTCCAAGAAGAAATCCCTCAAATTCTACACCTCCCAAATAACCCAGAAATCCCAGAAACGTGTAGGCGCCGGTCTCTCCGCAGGAGGTGACGAGGACCTACCCTACCGCGAAAGGATGCGCGACAGACAAGCACGTCTGAACGCCGAAGCCGAAAAGCGCGGCAAGATCCTCGACGCCTCAGGACGAGGGAATGGCAAAGGAGGAAAGAATATAGAGCTCGACGGCGCAGAAGCAAGTGGCGACGACGCCGAAGCGGGAGGGCGAAAACCAACCGAAGACGACGAATACTACAACCTAATAACCCGCACCACCTCCTCCAAAAAGGCCTCCAAAGCAGCCGCCCTCTCCGCCTCGCAATCCACCGCCGCCGCACAAGCCCTAGATCGCATCCGTCCCGACGCGGACCTCTCGGAGGACGCCAAACGCGCCATCGGCTACACGATCGAGAAGAACAAGGGTCTCGCGCCGAAGCGGAAGAAGGAGGTGCGAAACCCCCGTGTGAAGAAGAGAATGAAGTTCGAGGAGAAGAAGAAGAAATTGGGCTCCATGAAGGCTATTTACAAGGGCGGTGAGGAGAGAGGTGGGTATGGGGGTGAGAAGACGGGTATTAAACCTGGCTTGGTTAAGAGTATCAAACTTTGAGTTTGGGGGTGCGAATGAAAATCTGTATATATTTGATTGCCTAATTGCCAAGTCAGGAGTGTGTAAAGGAATAGGTACAATAACGAGAATGTGTATAATGGGTTGGTGCAATCGTGAGATTCGATAGAAGTGAAAAGTAGGGTCTAAACCACCAACCACAATCATCGCTCCGCTTTACCCTGCGAAGCTGTACAAAAACTGCTCTCTGGCATTGGCGCTCGCTTAACTTGAATCACCTCACGTTCTTGATAGCAAGGTCAAGTCACACTATAGGTAATCTATTTATTCTATCTTTTACTGGTCCCAGTCTACTGTCTCCACCCTTTTCTAGCAGAAATTAGAGCAATTCCCAATTCTAACCCGCAAGTTACGCGTTCTTGCCTCACTGCCGTCTAAAGTCTATAAGTGGCAACTACCAGAAGAAGCTTGACAACCACTCGTTGGAGAGCAATAGTCAGGCGAAGACCCGCAAAACCCAAATTTCGAACAACATGAGCCAAATGGACTGCCTTTGCATGTAACCTCCGAATTGCAACTGCCATCCACACTCACGATTTGATTCTTCTTTCCGCAACTTCCAAATGCAATTTGACATCCTTCCTCCAAAGAGCAATGGGGCCCGGTCATTCCACAATAGGAATGTGAAGAACAGCATGAACCGAACGCGGAGTTCCAGCATGTTGTGCCCCTACCACATGATCCGTCAACGCTCGTCTTGAGTGTCGTTTGGGTAGATGATGGCGCCGGAGCTGGCGGGGGAGGTGGTGGCGGTGGGAGAGGGGATGTAGGAGCTTGAACTCCAGTACATTGACCATAAAGAGGCTGGCAGCCAGATTCAGTGGAGCAATAATCTGGTCCATTCCCACACCATGAGTGACCGCTACAACACTTCCCAAAAGCTGATCCTTGACAAGTTGCCCAAGAACCACAAGTTCCATCCACGCTTGGTTTCAAGTTTGGCGGAGGAGAAGCACTTACTGGAGGTGGAGGGGGTGGAGCAGGCGCATTGATTGACGGAGGCGGAGGAGGTTGTTGGGATCCACAAGTTCCAAAATTCTGTTGACAGCCCAGTTCAATTGAGCAGTAATCAGGTCCTGTTCCACACCATGAATAGCTGCTACAGCAAGATCCAAAAGCCGATCCTAGACAAGTTGTTGACTTTCCGCATGACCCGTCTACGCTCGGTGTTAAATTTGATGGAGCAGGTGGAGGCGCAACAACCGAAGGTGCAGGTGGAGATTGAGTTGGAGAAGGTCTATTGAGGTCAGTATCAAAGGTTTTCCAATTCCGCTGAAAATTCGGAATATCCAAGCCACTTACTTTCCATTCCCTGCAATAAAGTCGCTACTCCATGCAACAGTTCCTCCCAAGCAATGTTCGTCAGCCCACTTGAGTTTCAACGCGATGGTTTCAGCATCATCATATCCCATCCACTGATCCCCGTCGTAAACGATTTCTTTTTGCATAATATCAGGAATCAGTTTTGGTGTGAGGTTCTTTTGCTTTATCAAATCCTGAATCTCTTTCAGCGTCAAAATACCATCGCTTTGAGAGCAAGCTCCGCCTCGGTTTGGGCCAGAATAAGGGCAATTGATGTCGGTACAAGAACGATTTGATAAAGTATATCCGCGTCCATAATATGGTATTCCCAAATTCACCTTATCAGGTTCCACGCCATCAAACCACAAAGGAACGATATTGGTATTGATATCGAGTATTGAAGCCTGAGTTCGAACTTGAGCCCCCAAACGGTTTGCTTCCCAGGATCCGTGAATATCATATGCCATAAAGTTGAAAAAATCGAGACTAGGTTGCATAGCAACTAAATCGAACGTGGAGAGACCATAGAAATCCGTAGGACTAGAGCAATGTTAGCGCAAAATTCTCTTCAAATAATAGTGTGCGTGCTCTGCAGCAGTTCCACGGGTCGATTTGTGATCTGACTTGTTCTCAAAAGTTCAGATTAATCAAAACAACGATGTTCTGGTCTTCTAACATCATCTGAAGGATGTGGTCAGATGTTCTTACATTGCAATGCTCAATCCAAATTTTCTCCCAAAGACAGCTCGCATCTCTTTCACAAGCGTTACAATATTGGAAAAATCAGCTTGTTTTCCGCCTCGATATGAGAGCGTTGGTGTCTCCCAGTCCAGATCTACGCCCTGAAAGCCATATTTTTCCATAAAATCGCATAGGGATGCGATAAAAGCTGCTCTGTTTTCCGGAGTAGATGCCATGTCTGAAAATGTTGTAAATGTTGGGCCAGGATCACTGAGAGCTGACCCTCCGACCGCAATCCATGTTTGCATGTGACGTGTTTTCAGTGCTGTAAAATCCGTATATAATGGAATATCCGCGTTCTCAACTGGAGTGACTTTGAATGTCTTTGGATCGATGAAGAGGAAAGCGAAAACAAGATGGGTAAGTCCTGTGGTATCGATTTGGGAAGGGTATACTTTGTCACATCCGCGATATCTGACGTTTCTAAAGGCGAGTCAGTAATACCGAAAACTGAATGCAGATTTTCCAATACAATATCATAGATTCGAGGCATTCGTATACCACTTATCAACATTTGCTCAAACAATTAATGACAGGTCCAATCGTGTTCGCGAAAGAACAATTAAGATTCCCAACATAGGCGCGAGATGTGGTACATACCCTGATTGCCAATAGGCTACTTTTCTTCCTTTTGAAGCTGAATGTTCTTTTTCTTTGCAAGTTGGAGTTTGGGCGACTTGACAACTTCCGAATCCCTCCTGGCATGGAAAGGTGATATTTGGCTCCCCAGGTTTGTGATCCACTGGCACCGTGCCCTGACAGAAAACACTGGAAGTGCCGCAATAACCAAAGTAGGAGCAACAAATTTGAAGTGGACACTTTTGTGATCCATTGAGAGAGTCAACGCCACACATTGCATGCGCATCGCAGTTTGAAATGCATCTAGTTGCAGCTGTTTTTGTGCAATGATAGGGCGTAAAACCACAATTTCCTTCCTATTTGTCATTGGATATAAGCTTTTGATCAACAGATTGGGGTATCCAAGCTTACACTATTGCAGCAACTGCCATCAACGCATGGTGTTGTGGGGCTACACGCAGCAGGAGATTCTCGCTGGTGTAAAGGAAGAAATCGCGAAAAGCCAACACTAGGATGTCGATGGTCATTCTGGAAGGCCTCTGTTGCGGCCTGGGTCATATTGTCTCCGATCTGGCTGATGATGTGGTTGAGACCAATCTCCAAGATCGGTAGAGTTGGTTGTCGGGCAACATTCTGTTGAGCAATGGAGTTTGGAATTGCTCCAAATTTCTTTTGTGGGACAGGTGAAGAAGTGTTGAAAGGGACGGCCAGGGAAGAGACGGGAATGACAATAGATGTCAAAAGAATGGACGATGAGAAGTACATCATAGGAAGATATTAGGAAGAGGTCAGCGTCGAAAGATGAAGGCGGAATTGAAGAGAAAGAAAGAAGGTTGCGAGAGAAAAGAGAAGTTGTGTGAAATTGAGTTTTTCTGAGGCGAGAGACCATTATTTTTCTTTACCCTTTTGGGAAGGAACGACTTTGATTCTTACCCTCACCTACGCCATTGCCTCAAGTCTTTTTCCAGGCTAGACCCACCCACCAGATAAAGAATCGAGCAAAGCATTCTGCAGGTGATTCTGAAACAAAAATAATCTGCATCTATACCAGTCTAGACTCAAAAGAATTGTATTTACGTGTGGATAAGGAAGGTGCATTCACTACATCCAACATTATGAACAGAAAAGGATTCCAGCATAGATCAGATCAAAGTTCCCCCATATTTTGTGGGCAAGTACGATGCTTTGTTTCCATTGATATGAGGCTCACTTGAGCGTGCTAGATAGAATATCGTAAAAGAATACTGTCGCAGTTTTTTGACGAGTCCAAAAATTGACCAAAGCGGTGAAAGGTGGCAGAAGTCCACTGGCCTTATTAGGAAAAAGATCAACAAGCTGGAGACCAGGGTAGGTATCACCTGCAGCACTAGCAGTCAGCACTAGCAGTAAATAACACCTGCAAACCGCCTATCAATAATCCAAGCATAAGTACAACACAATCAACCCATCTCACAATATTCCTAAGAAACACTCGTTTCTACTCATGATAAAAACTGCCCTTACAACTGAACCCTTCTGTGTAACTAAGGAGTGAATCAGTTAGCAGACAGCAGTTCTTTTCTACAGTACCAACTAATAATAGCTACAAAATCTCACAGCTTCAAATTCTTGAAGTCTTGAAGTACCTACAAGTTTGGAGCGATGGAAAATACATGATACCAGCACTTAACTTGCTTAAACTCGGGAATAAAAGCCAAAAGTGAAGAAGTCACTCAATGTGAGTGCCTATGCCGCGTTTGGCAACTAGAATTCCATGTCATACCAGACTTCCCCTATGGGGTATCCCTTACTCCGTAAATTCTCACCTACTGGTAAGCAGATCACTTAATTTGGTATAGCTATCAGTATCCCGCCAGTTTGATTTGCGAGGGCACTGAGATAAAACCCTTTTCAGCTTTCTACCTACCACTAGTGAAAATTCAAAAAGTAAGGGGACTATACTAGTTATACGAACCTCTGTAACATACCATTCCATATACGTTATTTCCACGGCATGCCATAGAACAAATTCACATAACCCAGAGTAAATCTTTCCCAGTCCGAACGGATAGAAATCCTCTATTTTACTTAGCTAATAGCTTATTCGTGATACGATCCACTGACTCTCAGCGCTACCTATGTACTTGCTCATCACGTGGTCAGAAATTCTATATCTCCATGGACTTCCAGAGCCTATTCAATGGAAATAAGTGTTCTGTTTATAAGGAGGTCTGGAAATATTATATTTGGAATAGAATCATGGGATCTATGGAATTGAGTGCCATGCATTTCCTGAATGCTGTGCCTATGTAACCCAACAATACATTGGAACAAGCAGGTTGAAGTAACCTAATTGTGAGACAAGATACACTTGATACTCCACGCAACACATTAAGTTGATAGGCAAACCTTAACTTGATACATCTAGACATAGGAATATCACTATTCTGACAGACTCACATCAACACCTTTTGATTTACGTTGGAACTCATGAAAGATGTATTCCTATTCCTTCTGAAGACAAGTTGAAGTAATGAACTCGACCAACGACTGATAACCAAAAATCCCCTATCATCCCCATTCCACTAACAAAACTTCCTCCTACAACCTCACCCCAAGCCAACGAAAATCATACCAGAGCAAAAAAACGCAAAACTCATGAAAAAAACGCAACAAACCCCCTCCTTATCCCATCACCACCACAAAGCAAACCCACCCCCTCCCCAACTCTCCTTCCCCATAAACCACTCAACACCCCCACACCCCTCAAAACTCAACCTCCCCCCTCACCAACNATCCTCATACCTACTCGCCGAATTCGGATGCTCATACCCAAAAAACGCCGCATAACTCAACGGCGCATTCTTAACCGTCACAACCGCAAAGTCCCCCTTATAATCCCACCCCCAAGAGATCTTCCAAGTATTAGGATTCTATCACTCATCAGCCTTATCCCTTCTCTTCCCCCTCCCCACACCCCCCAAATATCAAACATCCAAAAAGATAAGAGACAGAATAGGTGCTCACCTCAATACACCCAACATCATACCAAGCATGCCTATCCGCCTTCTCATCCGTCACCTTCACCGTATCCACCACCGAGCAACCCTGGCTCCCAAACGGCGCATAGTTAATGACAAAGTTATAGCTGCACGTCTCGGGCTTGGTGCAGTCCCGTGTGAAGTTTTGGAGCGTGATGCCTGTTGGGATGGTGGTTGGGTGGAGCTCGTGGGGTGTTGGTGGTGCGGGGAGGGGGTTGGCGCCGATGAGGGGGAGTAGGAGAGTGAGGATGGTGGTTGGGATGTGCATTTTGATTGCGTGGGAGGGGTGCAGTTGGTGGGTTTGGTGAGGTTGAATGGAGATGTGTGAGTAAGTAATGGAAGTATGGAGTAAGTGTGATAACCCGAATACCTAAAGATTCAAAGACTTAACTTGACTTGAAGAAGAAATCCATTCAAGCAGGAAGCCAACCCTCTTATACCCAAAAGCCCCCACCAAACCGTAAGTCCAACGTTCACTCGTCCCTTCCCATCTCCTCACATCCCATCACATCTCACTTCCTCCATCCCATCCCATCGCACCTTCCCCCAGCGTCCCTACCACCTCGTATCCACCCCTCCCCCATCCCATGACACCCCCCTCACGCACCACAAAGCAGGAACCCTTCTCTCATCCTGGGAATCCGGGGTAGGCACATACGTAGGTAGGTATTTACCCTCCGTCACACTCGGTAATCGACGCTCATCATGACAAGATTTATACGGGACGGTACTTAGGTAACCTTAACAAGACCTAGGTATCGCACACAGTATCTTACAGACTAACATAAACACTCTTTTCCAAGAAGAGAATCAGATCTGGTACATACAGTACCTATGCTTCCCCTGGCACTGTAAGATGAGATCTATACACCTCACCTCTCAACTCCAATCGCGGGATAGGTAACGAGAATAAAAACAGAACCACAACCACAACCACAAAAATCCAGCATATTCCCAAAAAAGAACTAATCTCATAGCTACCAACCAACCCTCACATCCCCATTCATCTCAACGGTCCCTCCCCTACCCTCTCGTCCCACACTCCCACAAATTACCTCACAAATGCCACTCCAACCGCGTGTCGGCATGACAAAGTACCGTTCTGTACTTTCCACCAACCATTCCGTACCCCGTACCCATGAAAGACAAAGATCCAACCGAACCCAATCGAATACGAGACAAGACGAGTACCAAGTCGAGAGCAGATTCAGAAAACAGATAATCAGATCAAACAAAAAAGGCCCCATATAAAGATAAAAAAGAACAGAAAGAATTAATAAACCACCCAAACATCAAGACATGGGATAGATCATATGAAAGTAATAGGTAGGTACACTAACTCTTTAGTTCAACAAAAAGGAGATTTAATGCTCTAGCATTCGTCAGAGTCGACTTGATCTCACAAAGACCAAATGCGGGGTAATCCTCGTACCGTACCTGTACTTGTACTCGAGACGAAGTAGATGTGACCCGCCAAGCCCTGACGATCCCTCAACTTCAAGGCAGTTAGCCTGTTGATGAAAAGAGACAGATAATGTAAGCACTAAATTCTGACAAGGCATGTCTGTATCTCATATCGAGAAAAAAAAAGAATCATTTGATGAGAGCAAGTTTACCAATTCCAGCAAAAGAATCCCTCAACGTTCTTTCTGCACCAATCCACCAACTATCACGAGGGACTAACATGGAAACAAAACCAAGAAAACTGTCAAAAACGTATCAAATTTCCTGGTAGTGTAAAGGAGTTTACGATCTCGCAATCTCGAGCCGAGCATGGACTTGACGAATTGCAATCTCCCTTTCAAAATCCAAGCCAAGAACCTTCAAATCTCCAAAATCAAAATCCACTCCACATCACTTCCCACAAGGCACATAAAATGACACATGCCCAACGCCCAAGAGCCCCCCTATGCAAATCAAAAGCAGATCACCCCAACGCCCCTTCTGATGCCCCAATCCAAGATTACCCAACCTCTAAAAAGGCTCCTGGTATCATTTTCAAACCCAAATTCCAATCTAACAAAAGAAAAGGGTTTCCCTGGAAACGCCGTTGGGTATCATATCTTTTTAAAAACAATCCAAAATCCCCAAAAATGCCGCTAAAATCGTATCAAAGAAACCGGCATTTCGTGTATCGATGCCCGGTCACTCAATTATGTATTTGTTGCTTGTTGCTAAATAGGTTCGTTTTCGTTGGTACGTTTTCGTTGTGGCGTACCGTGTTTTTTCTTCCGGGAAGTAGCCGGCATTCCCACGAATGTAGCATCATCGTCATTCTCGAAATCATCAAACCTATCATGACCCACTGTGACAACCTTCACCACGTTCCCGAGCGCGACAGCTATAGTCTTCCTTCCGACTATCTCCATGGGGCCGAGTCCACTGACAAGCAGATGCTCAAAACCGTGTAGTCCGTCTGAAAGTGGTGTGGTTGACCGATCACCTTTAGCGCTGATACTCCATGCCTCCCACACATCATCCTCTACATCTGGCTCTTTTTTAGAACAGATCCCTTGAGGAGCTCCTCGACGACGAAGTCCAGGGCTAGAAGTCAACGCTAAATCGATACCAGTGGTCTTCTTAGTCTCAGCAGCAGACTCTCGCTTGCGAACGCCAACAACGTATCCAATTGGCAATGTTCGCCATTCTCCTGGATTCTCAATGAGAAATCGGTTTTCAACCGTTTCCCGCCAAAGGCAACAGGTCTTGCTGCCAGGAGTGAATGGATCACGAAAGCAGATGGTATCACCATCGCGCTGTGGAAGGTATGATTGCAAGATGCAGGATCCAGTTTCGGCATCGGTATAAACTAGAGCCAAGGATGCCAGACCGACAGATCCACATTGAGGTCTTCGTCGAGTCGAGTGAAAGCAACGGAGCGATTCGGGTTTCATCTGCTTCGTTTCAAATGTATGCGTAACACGGTGAGTGAAGATGTCGATGAGGTCAATCGTGTGGTCTCTGACAGCGAGAAAAGAACTCAACACAGGAAGCGGAAGGACAGAACGGATTTCCCTATCGTCACTTATCTCCCGTATGTCAAGCCCTTCTGAGGTCCACCCAGTCTCAAGGAGCGATGCCACATGAACACAGCCCTTCTTTGACGAAGTTATAATACGAAGTGGGGGATTTGGGTATTGAGATGTAGGTTTCTCAAAGTGCGGTCGCACACAAACAAGCGGGCTATGACAGACTCGGAGATCTTTGCTCTCGTTGGCCTCCATGTTCAATTCAGTCATCATGCCGTTGTGCCTGATAATAAGCACGGGGTCGATTACCCCTGTTTTGCTGTGACCAAAGCCAAATGAAGCTGGAGTTCGCCCTTTAACATCAACTGACATCTCAGGACCCCATCTCTTTTCAGGTATATTCCATAAAAGTACCTGGTTTTTAGCAGACAGAATCGCCATCCATTTGGAGTATCTATCGATTGCCAAGGCTAGGACTGGGAAAGGGTTCTTGGAGCTGTGGTGGTAGACAATACTAAAATCTTTATTTCGTATATCCCACACTCTAATGCGACGATCCAGTCCGACAGTCACAATTATGCCGTCGTTGGATGTTTTGATAAGCGCGATATCAAGAGAATGCCCGTGAGTTAAAGTTTTCACAGAAATAAGAGGATCATCGTCTGGCCTATCCTCATAGTCAACCTCGGGCGATTCGTCCCAAAGAAGGTAATGCATCAGAAGCGCGACTGCAGCACAGAGCACAAGAACAAACGCAACTAGGGTTCCAAACTGGTTTCTCGCAAAGTCGTATGCGGCGGGAAGAAAGAGTCGAACACCTGATCGGTTAGGTGTTCTATCGGAGCCATTCATAACAAACACAATTGGGTCATAGACGCGGGCAATGTATCGACTCGCGTGAGGTTTGATGACTTTGATAACTTCATGGGCTGTTTCATGGTCTTGCATACGCAACCACGCCGTAGGAGTTCTCGCTTGATGAATATCAACCGACAGAGGTGATACATTGCTAGGTGGTGGGCTAGATACATTCTGATTAGTTAAGTTCTTCTCTGGTCAAATGAAGAATAGATTGTAGTGACTACTCGGAGTAACCGGGAACGTATGCCGTGATTAAAGAGCAAGTCAAGACATCAAGAGCTCGATTGTAGTGAAAGGAGACGCACCTTTGACTATGAGATATCATCGATCGCAACACTTGCTTAGTAGTCTCATACAGAGAGCCATCGACGAAATGCGAATCCAGAATGAATACCGTTCCTACCATAACAACTGTCCCTGCTAGTCGGGTTGATGCTGGAGCTTCGCCATTTAGGATAGTATCCCACCAAGTCCTTTTTGGCTGCCTGTTTTGTGGAAAATGATCGTTTTGTACAGAAACCCGGTTCAAAGAATCACTAAGTTCGGTTCTTCGTACATCAATGCTCAGAACAGCTGTGAAGAAAGTCAAAAGAAAGAAATAGTCCAGGATCAAAGCCAGAACCAGAAATGTGATGAAGCCGGCTGCCGGCGGATATACCGCTGTAGAAAGTATCCACAGTATCCCGATATTCTGTGCAAGACTGGCTAGCGGGATATGTCCTTTCTCACCCAATGCCTCGCCAATTCTGAACGAAGTGGGGCGGTCGGAAGGTGTCATGATGACATTATCAATATATTTACAGATGTTTTGCGAACCTAAATAAAAGATGACCAAAGTGTAGTACTCTCTAGGTATCTTGGACAGATCAATCTTCAAGATAGCGCATATCGTGAAAGATGACATGGTCGAGACTGCTAGTTGTACCAGGGTTGCAGTGATAAGGCCGGCCCGAGAGTTTAGCGCTCGCATCTTTCTCACATTCTTGTAATAATAAGCCAAAGAAATGATAAGAAGAATCGACAAGACTACATCGTCGCCTAAGGACAGTGGTTGGAATCGAAATTCATAGAGGGTGCTTTCGTGCGATTTGGGATCGGGCGGGATTATCCGCCATTGGTTAGACCCTCTTTGGGCAATCTCTTGAGCCTTTTTTTCCCACAGTCTCCCTACGGGCGAGTCGAGCATATGGACCAGTGTGATTACCAATGCATCCGCAGCTACTAGTCGGCGATTCTCGAATCTTTTGCCGCTGAAAACAATCGAGTGACGTAGAGTGACATTAACCGAGGTGGATTGACTCGAACGGTTGTTTACGGTTTGTATGATCTCATGGTCCGATGCAATATTTTCCTTGGAACATCCCCAATACAGGAGGGGAGAGTGAAAAAACCAGCTGGAATTACTCAAGCCGTTAATCGCATGAAAGCTATCTCGCATTTCGGTCGTTAGGTCTTGGTCCATTGCATTCACAGTGGGCTGCTGCCCAATTGACGTTCTTCGGGGATTAAAGTTGAGGGTGGAACCAAGTATCTCATTTTGTATTTCCAGGGCTGTTTGAAGGACGTCCGGTTCCAAAGCCTTCATATAACTCCCTAAATCAAGTCAACAAATGTACACCAGCTTATCTGACGGTGTCCATACCATGGATCCATAAAGAGCGCATCACAACATCCGGTCGTGTATGGCTATCTCCATCAAAGGGTTGAGCTGAGGTCCAGACATGATTGGGCAAACTAGAGGCGCCATTGGCGAATTTGCTGGTGTATAGGAAAGGGATTGGATAGATGAGGACTGAGGCGACTGCGAGGGATATGAGGAGCGTTATTATGGGATGCCTCGCGACTCGAGTGCCGTAAGACGTGAGACCACTTCGAATAGGATGTTTGGCATTGAGCTTTGGGGGCTCGGTCGTCCTGCAGATAGATCAATACTGCACTCTAAGAAGCATTGGGGAGCTAGACATACCCTCTGAACGGGTACAATAGGTACCAGATCATCGAGGCTCGTTCTTTGGTAACCTTTTCAGCTTCTAGAAGTAGAGCTGCTCCAAAGACGACCACTATTCCGAGTCAGTCACAGCTCTCTCGAGAGATGTTCTTCTGAAGATATGCGAAATCCGAGGATAGCGATGGGAGATGGCGGCGGCGACAGTTGACCGCGCCGATTATCTAGTTGAGTCGTGGTAATTCAATTGGGGATGGCTCTCCATGGGGATCATCGTTGGTGCTACGGATAGGAATTCGAGGCTTGCCTCATTCGGGGAATCTCCAAAGTCTGGTGTCTCGCAGGTAGCGAGAGTATGTGCAACGAGGACGAGGTAGGAATAGAAAGGTGGGGAGTGCGGCCGAGGGGAGTTCGAAGATGAGGAGCGAGGGGAGGGATCGCGTGAAGGGCAGAGCGAGGGCAACGGAATGGCTAATGGAATTGGGCAATGGGCAATGGGCAATGGGCGCTAGGAGCAGTGGGAGGGGAAGTGGTGGCTGGTGCTGGTGGTGGTGCTGGTAGCGACAGGCGCAGATTGGAGAGAGAGAGTTGGTGCTGTCGGGTGGTGATTGTTGGCGTTGGGGTTGTGAAGCTTCGAGGTCGTCCGTCTCAAGGCACACCTTGTTGCCGAGAAGGTGAAAATCGGTACTGGTAGGGAGCAGCTAGGGAGCAGCGGTCCGCAACAAAGGCTTTGTCAGGTACCTAGGTACTCCGTACAGTGTACAGTGCCGTCTGTGATACCCACCGAATACACCTGCACTCGACGACTCGACGACTCGACGAAGACGGGACGATGACTTGACGAAGACTATCCCACTCACTCGCTTCCTATGCCCACACGCTTCAACACCAGACAAACACCGTATCCTCTCCTTTCTACCCAAGATGGCGATGGCGATGACGGCGACGGCGACAGCGATCGTACACAATGCACCCTACGGCAGAACGTGGTCGATTCGGATCCGCTCCTGAAGGGCCGCGCGGGAAGTCTATGGAAGGCCCGAGCAGTTCCTACGTCGCACCGGTACGGCAGTTTCCAATGGCACCAAAAAGCACAACACGACGAATCTCGATGGGCGATTGCACGGCGGAGGTCCAGGCGATTGGGAATGTTGGGTTGCACGACCAGCGGGCGGCAGAAGAGGCGCGGGAGAGGCTTCCTTTGGGTGGTGACAATGATGGATCCCAGAAGAGATGAAAGGGGCAGAGAGAGATGGCGCGGATGGGTATCACGCAAACATCTCTTGGTGAACAAGAGATCAAGAACTTAGTAAAGTGCTACTTACAGGCGTCCAGCAGCCTCTGCATCTCCACTTCTCCCAACATGGCTGCCATGGCAAGCAGGCTCTCCATGCTGGAGCGAATCATATTGCGCTTCCAGCAGCTAGCAATGGATCCTTGAAAGCGGAGCCGATGCCTTCCCCCTACAAATTGGCCATGGCACGATCCAGATTCGTCGTGGGCGAGCGAGCGGCAGCTGAAAAACGAGGGCAGAATTTCAGAAAGAAGAAGCAAAGAGAGCAACCGCTGCCTCCGCGCGCGTCGTCCCTCGTCTCTTCTATATACTCGTCCAGATTGACTCGTAGACCATTCCTTTGCTCTTCCAACGAATTGCAACATCAGATGCTTTCTCGTCCGTTGTGACGCGAGGATCACCCCATTTTTTCGGCAATTAGACCGACCGAGTCCTTGACAGCCAGACCCTGGGAAGGAGGAGACGAATGGGAAAGAGCCTATTTCGACATTGTCAGCGGGGGACATCGGGAGCTTACAGAGCGAGTTCCTAGGGTTTGTCCATGACAGCGGTACGTGGCGTCAGCAGCGGGGTAGCTGGAACGGAAGCCTTAGGTCGTGGAGGGGTTCAGATCCTGCTAGAATACTTTGATATAAATGAATATTTGGTTTCAACAGCTATGAATGTTTACCCTTCACCACGCTTGTATTCCCATTTATCATTTAACTCGCTTGAGTCCTTTTTTGGTTGTCACTATGATGCTTCGTCTATTGTTGTATGATTACCTTGTACCCTTGACTACTTTAACTCACCAAGTACTTATGTACCGTCACAATCTGTATTGTGCTTATTCTACTTTGTCCAAATTCTTCATTTGCTTCTTATGCATTTCCATATTTGCCAATGTATCTTTATCAGTCCAATTTTTTCACTTGTGGCTGTTTGTTTACTTCTCTCTTGGCCCCCCTTTTCAACTACCCCTTTGTCGGTTACCACCTTTAGTCTCTAGACCCTCCCTCCTTTACTACTGCTTTTGGTGTACTACAGCGTAAGAGAGAAATACTCGACTACTTAAATATATCCGGGTTATACTTTAGAGTTAGTTTAAGTAGGTAGTTCGATTAAGTAGATTAGAGTAGTAGAATCGACTACTTAAGTAATACTCAAGTAGTTTTACTATAAATAGTAACTAAAGTATTAAGTAATTCTACTCGAATAGTAGCCCTATTATTTACTTTTCCGCCTCCTTTTCTATATAATAACCCTAACTTTACAGGCTAATTATTATCTCTAAAGACTCCTTAGATAACCTGTTCCTATTATAAGTAATAATCTTAGCTCTTTAAAGAGCCGCTCGCTAGGCGTATATATAGGGTATTTATATATATCTTCTATCTTACTAAAATAGATAAAATAGTATAGCTACCGCTATTTACCTTCTACTAGTTTCGAGGGAGGGTCTATAGAACTAATTAGTAAAGGGGTTAATATATATAAAGCTTATATAAACTTACTATCCAAGGAACTCGCTTATCTATTCGGCTTAGACCGTAGACCGACTAGGTGGACCGACAAGCTATAGAGCCCCTAGTTGCGCTATAGAGGTTCGGTCCGAGTTATTTAGTACTCCTTAAGTGGTACTCTTACCTACTTAACTCTTAGCGAGTAGGCTAGAGTAGAGCTAAACCCTACTTAGGTAGGGTTGAATAGGTGCTCCTGCTCGACTCTACTATACTAGTTTCTCTCGCTGGTGTACTGTTGGTATACACCTCAGCCACTTTCTAATGGATGGGATGGACCATCTGCAACCCCCTTTTTGAGCCGTCCATTTGTCGCTTGGTACTGTCCATCTCATCCACCGCCTATCTCTTGGCATGCCTCTTTTCCCTCTTCGCTTGTTGTGGTTCATTGTTCGTCGCGGACGCTACTGACTATGGTAGCCATCGTAGGTTATTATCCCTATGTATTGCCTTTTTTCAACCTATTCCTCTTATATCATAAATTAGATATCTTTATCTACCCTGCTTCTCACTCAAATTTTGACGTGAGAGGAGCAAAGGTTGGTGATGTCAACTTACTCTTTTTTGATGAGGTAGCGGGACTAGTATTCTAAGGCATTTTTGATACTAACTTACTGTGTTGAATTGTTACCTCTGTGCTTATAGCGACTACACCTGTGATTACTAGGGATAATGTATTAAGACATCTTTTATATCAATTAAAAAAGATATATGACTTAAATATCCCCAGTTCTTTATGCAACTCACGAGCTGTTAGATTTTGTACTAGCCCTGCTAGGCTGTAATGAATATAAACACGTTACACAGGAATAAATCATACCTTCCCATGAATGCACATAAAACATGTAGATAAGATCTTAATAAGGTTAGGTTGTGAAAGTAAGCTTGCAGAGTTACGCTATCCTTTCTCATGTTTTTCTTGCACAGTATGGACGTTTGGTGTCTCTGGAGTTTCGTGGATGAGTTGAAATGATAGACTTTTATTGACATTTACCAGTCTATGTACGGCGGTAAAAGTGAGGTACTTGTTCTAAAATCTTGGTAGTGCAAGGACTTTCTGTGAACACTTCAGATTGGTTGGGGAGTCAGGACTAGGTCTTTTATGAAAGAAGATATGGATTATCTTTAGCACAGAAGCAGTTGGAGATAAACACTAACGGAGAACCTTTTACGTTCATTGTATGAGATATGAAGCCCCTTTACTGCTCCGTATGATCAGGAAGAATGATAAGAGCACCTCAATAGCACATATACACTGGTCTTGGTGTAGCAACCTTTCTAGTTCACGCCATGATTTGTGTTTCCAACGATTTGCGACAACTGTGCACGCACTTGTCTCCTGTTATAGCGTTGTTTATCCTTGTGATGAGAAAACACTTGTTAAGGTACCATGTGGAGTGTTCTACGCAATCTTCTGCCAATTTCAAATACGGGAACTGGTTGAAAAGGTCGTTGTTTATAGTGGCAATTTCAAGGGAAAACCGTCTGATGGATCTTGATTGTGCCCTTCATTTCTTGATCAAGGCCAGTTATATGAGTGTCATTTCTTGAAGTTAAAGATGCTTCTAACTCCATACCTCCTGAATTTATTACTGTCCTCTTGCGTTGCTTTCTGTCCTAGGGGAAGAGAACCTTACCCAGGGCCGATGAAGTGCAAAGCCATTAAGCGCGTACAACCAAAGCTTACATTTATCCATATAAGCAGGAATACTGTTAATAGGGGGGAAAGCCCCACCAATACGTTCAGACAAGCTTCGTTGTATAATGTTACCTGCATCATAACCACCACTATTGCCCAATAATTCCCCTTTCGAGATTATAACTCCCAATAAACAACATGCCAATTCGGATATCAATCATCTGGAACCAACACGGTCATATATCCAGGATATCTGAATTTCCTTCCAATGTCTCTCTGTCGTCCTCTCATTGGTCCAAGTAACCGCCTTTTTGGCAATTTGCAGAAACGGACCGCACTCCGGCAATATTCACTTTTCCTTGGTTTTATTTTACCCTCGCGAGTTGTCTTTGGTTCTTGTGTCATCACGCGGGGAGACAATTAATATATTGCAGTCCTGCTCATATATCGTTACCGCATGACTGAACTGTGGGGAACAGATCTGGGGAAGAAAATCTGGGGTATAAAGTCGCACGAAGGAGACTTCTTCTTGAGTTCTACCTGTCTCAACCTTTTGATCATCCAGTCTGTTTTGTGTTTTCGAGATTTATCATGCATATCACCTCTATTTTATCTGCTACGGTTCTGCTTGTAGCCCAGGCTTCGGCTCATGGTGCGGTGACTAGCTATGTGATAGATGGAAAGACATACCCTGGGTACACGCATTCTCCTCTGCATCCACAGCTTTTATAAACCATCTAACAAGAGGATTGACAGATACACCGGTTTCTCCCCTTCCTCATCCCCGGACTCAATCCAACGCCAATGGCCAGACTACAACCCAACAATGTCAGTAACCGACAAAAAGGTCCTATGCAACGGCGGTACCTCCGCCAAACTCACAGCCTCCATCGCAGCCGGTTCTTCCATAACCGCCAAATGGTCACAATGGACACATGAACAAGGACCCGTGATGGTCTGGCTTTTCAAATGCGCGGGGGACTTCGCTTCCTGCTCAGGCTCTGGAAGGGGCTGGTTCAAAATCGACCAAATGGGTATGACTGCCCCTCCACTAACGGGAAAGAGTTGGGGGACTGCAAAGGTTATGAAGGATTTGGCGTGGACTAGTAAGATTCCGGCGAAGTTGACACCGGGGAATTATCTGATTCGACATGAGTTGCTTGCGTTGCATCAGAGTAATACACCTCAGTTCTATGCCGAGTGGTGAGTTTTATGTTCTTCATTAAGGGTGCTAGGTTACCGTTTGGAAATCACTTAAATGTCTCTTCTTCTCCCAAAGTTAGGATGCGGAAGGGGGAATCTCTCTGGAAATCTGACGTCTATACGAGTCTGTAATACTGACTTTGAGATCTTCTAGTGCCCAGATTGCCGTTACGGGAACTGGAACAGAGAATCCGAGTGCCGAGTTCCTGGCTACTATTCCTGGCTATGCTTCACAAAACGACCCTGGCATCATGGTATGTTTTGCGGGGAGCTTCTATTACTGCTGTCT
The DNA here is from genome assembly GCA_900184765.1 of Hymenoscyphus fraxineus. Lineage (NCBI taxonomy): Eukaryota > Fungi > Ascomycota > Leotiomycetes > Helotiales > Helotiaceae > Hymenoscyphus > Hymenoscyphus fraxineus. The sequence continues at coordinate 715,008 of LT855419.1, forward strand.
TTGACACAAGGGCTTTCGCTGATTTGAGGGTTGCCTCTAGATTGATATTTACTCAAGTAAAGCTACTACTTATACCCCTCCTGGTCCAGCTGTTTGGGGGGCTTGAACGTACTGTTCACCGTTTTCACTAGATGGTCCGTGGATAGCAAGGTGGTGTTTTGAAAGAGATGGTTGGGAGCTGTGGGGAGCTGTGGAGGAGGTGTTGGAAATGGACCTCTGGATTGGTAGCTTTTGGAATATATACAAATCTGATGGCCCAATCTTTAATCATCGTTTTATGTTCAATCATCAGTCGGTACACGTCACATCAATCAAAGGAGGCTTGTTATTGGTTTTCTTTTGTATTGCTGGCTAGCTTCAAGTGCTTATAATTCGCCCACATATACAAGTTGAAAGCGAAGTATAAGCACCCTCGGCTACGCACCCCTTGCGGGGGCAGGTTTGACTAACTAAACGCTAAGTAGTCGGACTTCGACCGCATTCTAGACTAATTAAAAGGCTCTATCTAGCGAAATACGAAGTATAAGGTCTAAAACCCTCCTAAATCGCCAGGCCAGGCGAGCCTTCTAGCGAGGGGAATGTAGGTGGGAATAAACAAACACGCAGCTAATAAACAAGCACCTCTCGGACTTTGACCACATTATAGACCAATTCGAAGGCTCTATCTGGTGAAACACAAAGTATAGAGCAGGGCGATAACTTCGGCCAGATAGGCAAAGAAGTACAGAAGCACAACGAACTCGGTCCAAAAACCCTCCCAAATCGCAAGGTGTAAGGCGAGCCCTCTAGCGAGAGGACTGCGGGTGGGACAAAAGAGCTCACAAAAGTGTAGCTGACGATATGGTGGATATTGGTGGTGGTGTTGAAGGCATGTGGCAGTAGTAGGGTGGGATATATGTCCCACCAGCTTACTAAGCCTTCATCCTCATTCACTATAAATCCTACCATTTATTCAAATTCAGCTTTCTATCCTCTTATACGGTTCCTGGCTACCTTAAATTGACGAGAGCAGATATGACCTCAGGTAATTCCAGGATATTGCTCCCAGAGCTAATATTTGAAGCCTCGTGAGAAGAAGGAAAATGTGATATCAGCTTTTGTCACGAGGGATGCGACCACCACATTGCCAATCAAGCCGTCTTCCTTTGAGTACTCATCTCATAGAAATTCTGCTCCTCGGAGGAAAGAAACAAATTCCTGATGGGAAGTCTATTGATTTACACGTGACCATAGCTCGTTAAAATGACGGGAGCGATTGCCTGTTCTGGAAGGATATGTAGGGTTTCTGTTCCGCATCAGATTAGCATGAAAATAGGTCATGTTCATAGGGAAAATCTGATCGAGGTATTGTAATCATTGAAGATAACAGTTCTAAGTTCTGTTGATATTCAGGTGTATTGTTTGGTTTGCTTACGAGTCAGACGATGCTCGCAGGCTCGCATTACTGCCTGTCTCTACCTTATTAAGTGGGTCTTAATTAGGACCTTATTAAGCACTTTATAATTAGGACCTTATTAAGTACTTTATAATTAGAACCTTATTAAGTACTTTATAATT
>LT855419.1:718925-759508 GCA_900184765.1 Hymenoscyphus fraxineus
ATTATAAATTAATTAGTTATTAATTAATTCGTAGTTATTTAATAATTATTATTATTATTATTAATCTTTATTCTCTCTCGGGGGGCTACCCCCCGAACCCCCCTTGTTATTATTATTAATTAGTTAATAATTATAAATTAATTAGTTATTAATTAATTCGTAGTTATTTAATAATAATTATTATTATTATTAATCTTTATTCTCTCTCGGGGAGCTATCCCTCGAACCCCCCTTATTATTATTATTAATTAGTTATTAATTATAAATTAATTAGTTATTAATTATAAATTAATTAGTTATTAATTATAAATTAATTAGTTATTAATTATAAATTAATTAGTTATTTAATAATTATTATTATTATTATTAATCTTTATTTTCTCTCGGGGGCTAGCCCCCGAACCCCCGTCTAACTAAGCCTAACTAAGCTACGTACAGGTGGTTTTGGTAGGAGCGTAGGTGCCTAAGTGCCTTATCGATACGAGGTACTAACTCTATAGTCGTAATCGTACGCTACTTCTAACCTACCTTGTTCTAGCTATAGACGTCGTATAAGTATAGGGAGAATACTAAAATATAGTCGAAACTCTTAGATATCCTATGCTCGAATTATATGTGTTTTAAATACGATTCTAGCTCGATATAGGCTCGAGAGTACCTAGGTAGTAATTATAGTTTTAGTATTCCTACCCCTGTATACTAACTAAGCTAACTACGCTAAGCGAGTCTAGAATATCCCTGTCGAGTTTTTATCCCTGAATTAACCCCTGAATTAAGGCGAATTTATATTAGCTATATTAATTATAAGGGTCTTCTAGCTAATTAGGAGCTATATATAGGCTATAAAACCCCTATAATCCTTAACTCGAAAATATCTCGTAGGCCTACCTAACCCCCCCTACCTACTAAAAACGTTAGCTATACTAACGAATAATAATACTATAATAATACTACTCTACTACTTTACTACCTACGTTATAGGTTATTAGAGTATCTTCTAAGGGTCTAAACCTTATTAAAATTAACCTATAAGTATTTCTATATACTTATAATACCCCTCTATTATATACTAAAGTATTATAGAAGTATATATAAATAGATTTACCTTTACTATACTAGACGAAATTATAGAGACCCCCTCTCTTTTATATACTTCTACTATCTTACTAATTTCCCTTATTAATAATACTATAGATACTTATAAGTTATTTATCTATTTAAACTTATAACTTGTTTTCTAACTCTTTTTATATAGAACGTAATTAAGAACCGCCTATAAACTCTATATCTACTATATTATTTTACCTAGAAGATTATAATAAAGAGTTATATATATTAGGTAGTAAGAGTATACTTTATAAAGTAGAACTACTTATAACTAGTATATTTTACGCCTATATTTATAGCCCTATAACTAACTACTATATAGATATACTAACCTATTAAACGTTCTATAAAGGAGATATATCGGCCGGATTTATAATATCTAATAAGGGTAAATATACTATAGATAATAGTAAGGAATACTATAAGTTTTTTAATATCTATATATAAGTTTATAGCCTATTTTCTAATATTTTTATAGTTATTAATAAAAAGTACTAACCCGAATATAGTAATAAGGATATAGATATAGACTATAAATTACCTAGTACTATTAAAGCTACTTCTTCTAAAGATAAAGTTTATAATCCTATAGAAGATAATAAACCTATAAAAGATAATCTTGTCTAATAGTAACCTATATCTATCCTAGGTTTACTTATAACTTTATCCTATACTATAATAACCCTTTATAGTTATACTATAGTTAGACTATTACTTTTATAGCTTAGAAAGTCTATTAATAAAAGCTATAAGGTTAATCTTAAGGTAGTTTATAAATATATTAGTAGAGACCTAGTAATAAATCTATATAAGTATTACTATAATAGTAATAGACTATTTATTGCTTATATTATAGCCTAGGATCTAAGAGAGGGAAGGGGACTATTTTTCTTAGGGTTCTATATAAACTACTACTATAATAGTAAGGGTACTTAATATATACTTTATAAGTTTATAACCTATTTTCTAATATTTTCTAAAACTAATTAGTCTAAAATAGGCCTATTATTTATACTATAGGATCTTACTCGGCTTATTATAGAGGCTAAACTAGTAATTCCTTCTAATTTATTTACCTTCCCCCTTTCTTAGCTAATTATATATATTATAGCCGCTATACTCTCTTCTTCTATATAATCTATAATACCTTTATTAAAGACACTTACGCTAAAAATACCTAAGTAGATTACTCTAACTATAATCTCTTCTACTAAACCTAATAATAACTCTTAGAAGATTATTATAGTAATAAAATCTATTAACTATAAGAGTATAAAATAACGTATATTACTAGTAAGTATACCTACTCTAGCTCTTAAAAAGGTAAAGATTATAGTAGAAAAAACTATTATAACTTTTACTTAAATATAAATTCTAGCCTATAAAAAGTAGACTCTAAGTATACCTACTCTAGCTCCTAAAAAGGTAAAGATTATAGCTAAAAAAACTATTATAACTTCTATTATAATACTAATTCTAGCCTATAAAAGATAAACTCTTATAAAGAGAAGTACCTTTTCTAGACGTAGTACTTATTCTATAAAGTCTAACTTAATAATAGCTAGTAGTATATCTACTCGGGGATTAATAGTACCTACTTAGGGTATTACTTATTATATATATACTTATTTTTTTTTCTATCTAATATTATACTAATAGTTTATAGGTAGTAGTTATAAAATAGTTACTAATACTCTAAGAGGTAGTATAGGTTATACTAATCCTACTTATACTAAAATTAAAAGTAAGCGATCTTCTAAGAGTAAAACTATAGTAGAGATTTCTAGAGATATTATAAAGTATTATAAAGCGCTAGCCGATCTATATAAGGAGAAGCGGGAGATTAAATAGAATACTATATAAATAGTTCTTTTTTTTTTTCTTTTATAAGGGCTATATCTTTACTTTAAAGCTATAGCTAAATATAAGTAGGTATAAATAGGGTTTTTTTTTCTTTTATAAGGGCTATATATTTACTTTAAAGCTATAAATAAATATAGGTAGGTATAGATAGGGTTTTTTTTATAATAAGTATATAGTTACCTTAGGGCTATAAATATATATAGGTAGATATTAATAAAAGTACTTAATTTTATATAAATATCTTTTCTAATATATTTTTATAAACTACTTTTTAAAAATAAACTAATATATTTTATATAAAATCTAACCTATATAGTAGTAGAGTATTATTTAAACATCTAAAGTACTTTAGAATATATAATATTTAAGGTAGTTATAAAGTTAGTATCCTCTAAGTATAATATATATAAGCCTATAGGTAAAGAAACCCTTAATATAGCTATATAAAACTATTTATAAGTAAATATAAGCGTTTATAAATCGACCCCTATATTCTTATAAAAACCTTCTTAAGACTTATTAATTATAGTAGTAAAAGATAGTTATACTAGTAACTACTTTTAAACTAATATAAAATTTAATTTACTATCTATCTTTAATAGAATATATAAAATCGTTTATAGTTCTTTATTAAACTTACCCCCGATAATATAGACTTATAGGTAGTACCTCTTTATTATAATAATAACTATCTAAGTTCTATTATAAAGTCTCTTATTCTACTTAAGATTATAAATATATATTACTAGAGCTCTTACTTTAAGCTTTAATTCGGCCTAGGTAAATCTATTAAAGTTAAAGGACTATAAAAACTTATCTATATATTATATTAGATAATCTCCCTCCTTTAATCTAGAGGAATTAACTAAGTAGTAGACCCTCTCCTCTCTAAGAAACTATTATAAGATAGTATTATTTAGCTCTATTATAGTCGAGTTTATTATACTTAGAATTATCTTACTCTATAATATAGTCTAATCCTTAGTAGCCTATTATAGGATAGAAGGTAAGTAGACCTAGTTAATAAGGTCTATAACTAAGCGAGTTTATAAGATATAATCTAGAATTATTACTTAACTATTTAACACCTTATTATAAGGTAAACTACTAATCTAGTTAATAAAAGGTTAATTATTATATTTATCTAGTCTACTATATATATGTATATTAGTCTATAGACGTAATATTTTTAGCTTCTCTTAAATAAAGTATTTCTATAAATAGGTATTTATAATAGTAGTTCTCCCTCTATAAATAACTATAGGTAGGATTTATATAAAGTTACTACTAAAGATAGTTAGAACGCCTCTAAAAAGTAGTAAATCTAAGCTAGTCTCCTCTTATAAATTATATATTATTTAGTATACTACTAAAAAAGTAGTGTTTATTTTATATAGGAACCTTATTCTAAATAATTAAATAGATAAATAATAGTAGTTTTCCTAGTAAACTTATCTTAGTAATAGTATAAGTTAAATCCTTATTTAGTATAATTAGTATCTTAAACTAAAAATATAAAGTATAGCTATTTAGTAATAGTAAAACTATAACACTAGTAGAAGTAATATAAAGAACCTATTTACTATTAGTTTAATACTTATAATAAATAGTTTTATATAGGTAAGTTTTACTAGTTCTACTAGGACCTTATAAGTAAAAATAGGCTATATAGGGATCTAACTTAATAGCTAACGTAATTATAGTAAATATACTTTTTTAATTTATATTTAACGTAGGCTATAGTTCTTCGAATAAAGCTATATTATTAATATTTTATCTTTAAAGAAGCGAAGACTACTAGAAAATAGCCTAATTATAAAGTAGACCTTCTATCTAAATTAAAGCTATAGTATAGTTATCCTTAGAAATATTCTCTTAAATTAAATATAAGCTATAATCTAAATATAGATCGACTAATACTAAAGAGAAGAATAGTTATATATACTAAAGTTTAAAATAGAGATCGTTATAAAAGTCCTCCTTATATTTATCCTAGATAGCTTATAGCTTATAAATAAGAGAGTTATAAATTCTTATAAGGAATAAGACCTATAAAGCGTAAGGGGTAGAAAAGACTATTACCTTATTAAAAGTAAAGTACTACTCTTTATTATCCTCTACTAAGTTATAAGTAATATATACTAAATAATAAGTTAAGTAATACTCTCTTTTATACTATAGTAATAATTTAAATAATACGGCCCCTTATTTAACCGTAAGTAATAATCGTAGGTAGTACTTATCCCTAGCTAATAGCTATAAATACGTTACTCTACTAATATAGAAACCCCTTTTATATAGCTTCTAGTTATAGGTCTTCTAGTCTTAGGTAAAGTATTTAAGGAACTTAGAATAGAGGTATTTTAACCTATCTAGGTAGGTTATATTCTATCTAAAATAGGCTATTAAATATAAGTTTATAGTATTTATTTTTTTAGTAATTTCTTTAGTAGTAAGATTATTAGAAAAATATATAGCCTATTCGCCCTTAAGGTATATAAGTAGTTATTCTACTACTAGGAGTTCCTAGTAGATAAAGAATTCTATAATTTACTAAACCGCCTCTATAGGTAATAGATAATAAGCCTATAAAAATCGTTTAATCTTATCCTATTCCTATATTTCTAAGGTAGTTCTATCTACTCCTTTTATAATATATTTAGTAAGGTATTTTATTATATAAATCGACTTATAAAGCTTATAGTTAATATAATATTAGTACTTCTTTAGTAAGTAGGCGTTATATAGAACTACCTAGCGATTATTAAGAGTAATTTAAACGCTAGGTTTTATTAAATACTTTACTTTATATATATAGCTATTATTATAATAGTAATATTCTAGGTACTTATTCTCTTTAACTTATATATACTTTTAAAATAGTTTTAAGAATCGTTTATTATACTTTAAAGTATTATAGTCTAGATTTATAACTATATAAAAAGCTTCTACGAAATCTAACTTATAAGGTTTATAGAATATAGTTTTTATAACTAATTTAGTTAAAGAACTATCTAGATTCTATTCTAAGAAGGGTAATTTAACATATATAATTAAATTAATAATAGTAGAATAATAAAAATCCGGGCTATTTTTCCTAATATATAATAAAATATAGTAATATAGAAGTCTACGTTTCTAGTATTTAATTATATAGGTTCTTACTTATTAACTACTAAATATCCTTTCTAGATCCTTTAGAATAGAGTTTAACTTTAATTAAAATACTCGAGTAATAAAATCTAGGTAATTATTTAGTTACTAGCTAAGCTATAACTTATTAAAAATCTCTCTCTAGTTTAGATTAGCTATAATAGTTATAAAGAAATCGGGCGTCTTATATTTTATAAAGATAGCTATAGAATTATAATATATCTTATATATAAAACGCTTACTACTAGTAAATAAAGCTAGNATCCCCCCCTATAATAATTATATCTAAGTTATTATAAAGATTAGTTTATATATTCTTCTAGTATATATAGATCTATACTAAGTAGGTCTTCTTATAAGAAGTAAAGGCGTCTACTAACTATTATTAAAATAGTTATTTATTATAAAATAATAATAACTACTTTAACTATTATTAAAATAAATAGAAATAGTATTAATAGAGCTAGTTTAAATAGTCTTATTTCGCGCGCCTATTTTAATAATTTCTTAGTTTTAACTTATAATACTATCCCCTATTCTTATAAGGAAATAATAATATATAGTAGAGAGGTATATAAGTAATATATATAATATAAATCTTTTTAAGTAGATAACTATCTTAGACCTATTTTACTAATACTAATTCTTATAGTCTAACTAATTCTATTTTATCTAGTATAATTATAAATATCTCGTTTATAATAAGTAAGTTTTCCCTTCTCTTATCTATACTAGATTATATAATTAGTTATATTTATAGGTTAAGAATAATCTATATATTATTACTATACGATTCTTAAAGCTATTCTCTAGTAGTTTTATAAAGTTATATCTAAAAAGATATTTTATATAATATTAAAGTTAGCTCTTTTAGAATATAGCTATTTAAATTCGGGAAGCGATTTATTTAATAGTATATTACTTCTTATAGGTCTAGGAAGAATAACTAGGCGAATTATAAGATCTATTATAGTTCTACCTCTAGTAGACCTTAATAGTAATAAACCTCTCTTTAGATTCGAAAGGATTATATACCTCTTCTACTATCTACCCTAGTATCGGCTTTATAGGATATAGAAGTAAAAGCTAAAGAGTTATTATATATTTAAATATTCTTCTAAAACTCTTAGTTTTTAGGTCTATTACTAATATATAAATTCTATAATATTTATAGAGGTCTTTAAATTAAAGGAAGTTCTATATCCCTCTATTTATAATAGGTCTTAAAATTACTAGGTTTTTTTAATATTAACTTATTTAACTAATAATAGGTAAGATAATAGTTATAGATCTTATTATATCTCTAGATTATACTCGGTTAGAAAACTATATAAGTATAGGTTCTATAGTATAAGTAGTATAAGTAGTAGCTAGGGTTATATATTAGGGGTAGGAGCTAGCGGCCTTAGAGTAGGATTAGGAATACAGGTATAAAATCTAGGGTTTTCGTCTAATATAAGGACTACTTAAGGCTGTTTTCTTCTCTCTAGGGATAGGAGACCGGTAGTAGTTAAGATATAAGTAGTATAGCCTTAGGGGGGTTTATTTAAAAGATTAGTTATATCCTTTAATAGCCTTTATACTCTTCTCGCCTAATATATTTATATTAGTATATATAACCGAGTTAGTCGAATAATATATACCTTATAATTTAAATAGGTTTTATATAGCTTCTTAACCCTATTCTAAGGAAATTAGTCTACTAGGTAGTATTACTTATATTCTATATAATATATCGGGGGGGACGTATCTAGATTAACTTAATCTATATTAAAGAGTAAATAAGTAGAAAAGAAGTATTAATCTAGAATATTATATATAAACTAGACCGTATATCTAGTAAAGTACGTAAAGTATTATACGTTATATATCAGTGTTTGGAATCTCCCCTCCGAACCTCTCCCCGCTACTCCTATCCTACGGATTCTCCGTTCCTATCCGTACAAATTAGAGCGCTCTCCTATCTACTCCTATCCGGACCAATTAGTACTCCTTATCCTCTCCAGGGCACCGGATAGGAGAGGGCGGGAGTACTCCTGAGGCTGGGTGTTGTAGGTTTTAGTGGGTCTAAAATGGGTCTGAAATGTACTCGTAGTAGCTCGAGGGTGGCAGGGCAGGGCAGGGTCACGGGTAGTAAAACATGTAGAAATTAGGTAGATATGCACGTCCTTGATCTACAGCAAGGGGGTACTCGAGTACAAAGACAACACTGACGAAGCGTACGTTTCACGAACCTGGCGAACTGGCGTACTTTTCACGAACCTGGCGTACTTTCACGAACCTGGCGGACTGGCGTACTTTTTACGAACCTGGCGAACTCGCGTACTTTTCACGAACCTGGCGAACTGGCGTACTTGTTACGAACCTGGCGAATTAGCGTACTTTTCACGAACCTGGCGAACTAGCGTACTTTCGAACTTGGCGTACCTGCGAATAACCTCATTTTTCTACCTTATTTTGCCTCTCCTATCCACTCCTCTCCCGTATGCCACCTCTCCTTCTCCACTCCTCTCCAGACNGAGTGACCCATTCTCCTCTCCTTCTCCTAGCCAAAGATATGGTTCTCCTTCTCCTCTCCTAGTGGTCAGGAGAGGAGAGGAGGGGAGATTCCAAACACTGTTATATATTATCTACTATACTATATACTAAAAAATTTAACCCTATTACTACTACCTTAGCTATAAGAGTAAATTAAAAATTTTATACTAAACGTAACTACCTTAAGGAAAGGGTAAATAGGGAGTTAAGGCCTTATATTAGTAAGGTAGCGAATACGTGTACTCTACTAAACTCTATAGCTTGTAACTGTAAATCGTAATAAAATACTACTTTAAGGCCTATAACTTTTAGTCTATAACTATAAATCGTAAGTAGATACTAATATAACTTATACTACTAAACATTAAACAATTTAGATACGATTTACGCTCGATGCGGGCTATTCTTTTATATACCTACTAAAATCCTAAGTCACCTAACCCGTTTTTTTCGGGTCTATTCCGGGAGCGCTGAGAGCTAATCAACCCCTGTCTCGCTTAGGGGAAAGACAATGTATATAAGACAGGGTTGATTTGATATGTTTTCTGGTGGTACATACTAGGGATTAAGTCTGAGCCATTTAGCTGAGAGCCGATTTCCCCCACCACTACCACTCCCACATATACAGGTGCACTACCATCAATATACTTGTCAGTACTGGGGTTTAATAAAAATTGAACGAAAAGAATCTCCTGGGTCAGGCCAACAAAATGTGCTATTCAAACTTCAAATCGGACTAAAAGTACACTCTAAATTTAGTGTACCAGCCACCCGCCGTGATACACGCCTCTATTCTAGGAACATAGAAAGATTCTAAGTCAAACGCCTCAAGGATATTCTGCTTCCGAGGTGGGGAGACAGAATGATTGAGTCTAGGGTTGTAAGTACGTCATTATGCGAAATAGACGTTTTTTGACTATATAGAGTTACTGTATAACTCATTTGTATTAGCAGTATGTTGCCAGGTGAAAAGGATTCCTTTGATTTGTAATTATTGTGAAATCAAGACCTGATACTCTACTGATATCTACTACTATGCAGAAGGGCATATTTCCTACTGATGTACATCCCTTAGTGCTGTGTTAGCATGGATTACACTTTAATGTAGACTGCTGATGTTACGCAAAAACATTACATAAAGTCGACAAGATAGATCTTGCCAGACTAGTCGCCGGTTGGTAACTACTATGCTTTTTTTAGAGAGTTTTATCCTGTAGGCGATCTTTTACTTTCATTCTAGTTGCGGATTTTGCTTGTTGGATGATTCAGGAGCGAGCTATGTGAGTAGTAATTCTGCAGCCACAGTTTGCTAACGTGTTAAGAGAGGATGGTCGTGATTCGTGAACATGATCCTTGGGAATGCATCTGAGATTTATTAGAGTTCGTTGTACGGATTATTCAAGAGTCAGGATTGATGACGGCCTGCATTTCGAGTTGCAATGTACCAAAGAATGAGAACGGAAACGTTAAGGTGTACTACTGATAGAGAAGTGAAGAAACGAGAGAGGAGCCAGTATTCCAGATTGTTAAAAAGTGAACTACAGTTCAAATGCCATTCCATAATACAGTAACCGGTTATCCAGGTTTTCCGTATGGCTGGCGTAGTCTGATATATAGTACTCGTCACCGTAAACACAACCCACCTGCATATTGCCTTCTTACTAGTTTCTCACATTTGAAAACCATTCACAAGGACTTCTTGCGGACAAGAAGAAGCTTGAAACTCTTGCAAGAAGGACCTACGGATGAGTGTGAATAACTTTGTAAAAACAAATTAGTGAATGTGTATCTGTCACAACACAGCCTTACTGACAAAAGTTTCAGTTGAGACTGTTTGAGTAGCCTCTTAATGTACATTTCATCTACGCAGTACTATATAACTTGCTCCAGCAACTTCGTCTTCACAGCTTGACCTTCCAAACATTCTCACCAATTTACAAGATGGGGGACATTACACCTTCTGCTCTACACACGCCCTCACTTCCTGTCCAAAATGCGACAATCCCTTTCTGGCGAATCGCCCCAGATGATTTGGATACACATCGCACCACAGAGAGTCTTCCATCAGAATGTGATATCCTGATCATTGGGGGTGGCTACGCGGGTATCTCGGCTGCTTATCACCTCCTCGCTTCCGAAAAGGCGAAGTCGCGCAAAGGTTTGGATAGCCTGAAGGTCATCTTGGTTGAAGCGCGAGAGGCTTGCTCTGGCGCGACTGGAAGAAATGGTAGCGTTATTTTGTCTAAGGTCACGCGCTCGCACTCGCTTACTTCCATACAGGTGGACATATACGACCTTCGGTTTATACTCGTCTTCCATCGCTGATCAAATTTTACGGCGAAGATGCCGCTGCCGAGCTTTGCGCTTTTGAAGATGATCATGTGCAAGCCATTGCCGAACTTGTCAAGAAGGAGGGAATTGATTGTGACTTCGTCGTTACTCGTTCTTTTGACATCCATACCAATCGCGACGATGCTAACTCCGCCAAGAAGACTTTTGAGGAGATGAAGAAGAAGGGAGTCGCGGTGAGCACTTTGGATACATTGCAATGGACTGATGAGAAAGATGCCGAAAAGGTGAGGTCGTCTATTGTCAAGTTGAATCGCAATATTTACTGACTGACCATGACAAGGTCTCTCAGGTCAAGGGCTGCGTTGGTTGCTTCTCTTTCCCAGCTGCACAGGTTTCACCTTATAAACTGATGATGGGGCTCCTTAGGATTGCCAACGATACAGGAAAGCTCAACATCCAGACGAATACCCCCGTTACAGCCCTTGAGTCGTCCCAGGAACATTCTGAGAAATGGATAGCGCATACCCCACGTGGTGCTATCACTGCTCAAAATATCATCGTGGCCACCAATGGTTATACAGCATCTCTACTTCCGGAATACAAGGGCAAAATTGTCCCTTGCCGAGGGATTTGCTGCCATATTACCATACCAGAAGGGATCAAGGCACCAGACATGACTGAAACATACTGCCTGCGTCTCCCCAAAGGTTCTCATGACTATCTCATTTCCCGCCCAGACGGTTCGATTGTTGTGGGTGGTGCACGTGCAGATTTCCTTCCTCTTAGGGACGAATGGTACGACAATATTGACGATTCAAACCTTATTGAGCCGGCAAAAAACTACTTCGATACCTATATGCAAGACCATTTCATCGGATGGGAAAATACGGGGGCAAGAGTTAATAGTATCTGGACTGGAATCATGGGATATAATGCCGATGGAGTTCCTAGCGTTGGAGCCGTTCCAGGAAAGAAAGGAATTTGGATTTCTGCGGGTTTTGATGGCCATGGAATGCCGGTTATTTGGTTGACGACTAAAGGATTGGTGGACATGATTATGGATGGAACTTCGTTCGAGGATTCTGGCATCCCGAGAATCTTCAAGACGACTGTCGATCGCTTAGAGGACCTGAGAGATGATTACGCCCAGAAGGCATGATATTTTGGGTTTAAGGTCCCTGGGTTTCCCCTCTACTTAATTCTCTGCTGAGGATTAGAATATATGGTCAGCTTCGGGATGTCGTATTCCCCCAAAGATAGCGAGTGGTTCTTATACTACGACCGATAAGTTAGAAGTTACTCAGAAATGCTAGAACTTCTACCATGGAATCTACGACCTAGGCTTTGGTGCTATCATTGGCACTATGGACCACGAACTTTGAGTTGTAGACAGTTCTATTCATGGGAATTCGAAATACAGTGAGTGAGCTCCAGACCCAAGTTGATCTCACAAGTAATGTAAAAGCTTCTCCCGCAAAGACCCCATAAGATTACTTGTAATACTAAATCTCCTGATTTCAAACTCTCTTTTGTGTATGTGGTGTCCCCAGAAACACCCTTTCTGTCAAAAGTGGGCGAGGGGACAAGAGTAGAATTGATTCATGAATATTACTTGTTTATGCTTGGTACTCAAAAAAGGAGATTCGGAAAGAAGCTTTTGGGTCGCTTCTACTTGGAGATCCAATATAATCTTATCAATTGACAGTTAAAGCTTATAAATTATATATATCGGAAAGTGGGATATCGGGGGTGCCAAGTTGTTAATGACTGAAGTGAAACGTCGATCATATCTCGGAACGGGACATTTGGATTTGACAGGATTAGCATCATTTTAACCCAATGCGGTATCCTTAGGCTTTGTCCAGGAATAGAACCAATTTTGACTTATTGATATCCTGTTTTCTCTATCATTTCCTGGCCTTGTGACTTTTTCCAAGGCTGTAACATATCACCTGGTACACATTCTCTCAATTGTTACCTAGTAAAGTGTTTGACATTGAACAAGTCTCTAGTGCTCGTACTTCATACTTCGTATCTATTGTCATATGTGGAAACTTTAGTCACTCGTGGCTTGAAGGACACAAAGACATGCCCTTGAAGTAGGTATCAAATAAAATATGGTAATGACTGGACTTTGTGATACTCTCATTACTACAGTACGGTTTGGCCCCACTTCTTAAGCGAATTAGCGAATCAGTGCTGTACCTTCCGTACCTTTCGTACAGTACAACGGGGCGATATGTATGTGATCTATCATTGTATGTAATATACACGATCTTGCTCAATCCAATTTGTCCACCTGTACCTTCTCTATTTAGAATGTGAGTGGATATAAAGACTAAATCTTGGTACCTCGGTATATGTGTGCGGCAGTATACTTGCAACAAGGCTGTTTTCAGCGTGAATCCATTCTCTACGAGATAATTCAATTTCACAAGTTACTGTGAACTAGTACGAAGTAGGAGACTCAAGATCCGAAAATAGATATCAGGCTTCCACTCCCAACTACGACCACTGCCATCAAGGAGAGGTATTTGCCCATTACTTGATATTCAAATCCACTAGTAAACTAGGATATCCCTTCCCTGATCAAAATTTACAGCTTGTCATCTGCAGGTAACGTGGATGCTTGATCTCGGGATTTACGACAAACTTCGTAGATGGCCTGCTCACAGGGGTCAATACGACTTTATTTTCACATTCTCTGCTCCGTCCCCTACCTGAACCTCTGTCTTGCCCTAGCACGTGCCTAGCTTTGTACAATAGAAGACAAATTTGGGATAAATGTGTAACGAATAAAACTGTGTGTGTGGAGTTCAATGCTGCTTACCCTTCATACTGCCGAAAGAACTGTAGGACGCTTGACTCGAACCTATCATAAGGTGGGAGTGAAAGAGGGGTATGAAGCTATTCGCAACCTTAAAAGTTCTAAGAGAATTAGATAGCTTTTAGAGTAGCTATGCAGCTATCTCATATCCCCTTAGAGGTCGACAGGAATATTTGTGGTGCGATGTAATCTAATAATTATTTTTATTAGCCCCACTTAGTCGCCCTAATACCCCTACGGAAGACGAAGCACAAGTAAGCTAGTTCATGACTTACGACTATCAGTACACCACAGGAACTAAGCTGGATCTGCACTTATCGTAATAAGGTCTTTTAAAAGCAATATTCCAGCAGGGATAGGGATAATGGCAGTAAAGTGGTGCGGATCCCTGAAACCAGGGTATTGGTCGTATAATCCTATGAGGGAGCGCACGCCCCACGTTAATGCTGGCGTCGGCTCACGGGCCCACTTATTTATATGGTCTTTAGACTTCAAAATACCCCAGAAATTTCCCCTTGAGTGCACGTTTCGAAAAATAAACTTCAAGCTTGAAAGGATTGCCCCATTATGGGATGCTGGCAGGCTTCGCGATTGAATTGCCGTCCCAAATTCTCCTTACGTCAATCAAAGAGACTCTTCAGTCCTCTTGTAAATAGGCCTGTTACTAAGGAACATCTTACCACAGAGCATAATAGACACTGAAACTTATTGTGAAGCGATGGCTGTAGAGAATACTTTGGTATACAAAAACAACAACAGTATTACTTCATGTCGCCATCATGCCAAGATACCCCGGAGACCATATTGAAGAGCTCTTGTCTAATATACTTTCTATCGACTGAGTAGAATCTAGCAGAATCAAGTGGACACTCTAATCTATAATTCTACGTCAAGCCTTGCTGGTATACAGCTCTGGAGGGGGTTTAAGAGGCCCAGACTCAGTAGACGGAGCAATACGGCCAAAGGAAAGCTTCGGGGGCAATGGAGGTAGTATTGAAGACGTCTGCATACTAGAGTGCACCCATCTGCATCAAACAAGCAACATTGCCAACAAGCAACATTGCCAAGCGTTTTGAAATAGATTGGACAAGCCGTTTGTCTCAGCTAAACCTCACTGACTCCGCGTAGTGCTTCTGTACCCCACAGGCTCCTCGCACTTCGATCTTCAACCCACTACATTATAGCAATGAGTTGAAAAGATCCCCCAGCGGATGCGAGTCATCCGCCGTAGGTGGCTATGGAGAAATGATATCTTGCTTCATACTACAGTACATTTTCCCTCCAACCAGATTCAAATTTTGTAGGCATGCGATATTCATGAACAGATTCATGACAGTGGTAGGAGGTCCACGTGCCCCCTCTTAATATACTATTAACTCTAATACCCCGCCCTCGCTTAGATTAAATTTTAAGCGAGAGCCAACATTTCACATACGCAGATATGACAAAAAAAAGCCCACAAAGTGTTATTCAGTAATTCGATTGACATTTCCACAGGATACACATCAAGTTCAGATGGAGGAATATATAAGCGGCAAGATCCAAGAGATAATTAGCTGTCTGAAATGTTGGGGAAGTTCTTAACGGTATTTTGACCTGATGATGTTAACGATCGATCAAGTGTGAAACAGAATTTCCCGACGGTTTGTGCCAGGGCAATACAATACTTCGAACTACACACGTGCACCATAAAAGCGGGTCTTTTGCGGAGTAAGTCTAGCGAAGCTTAAAGCCCCCCTGGATATTCGCAGTATTCCTTTGGCCAGCGACACAGGGACAGGGTTTCGTATTTTCAGAAGTAGCATTCTGGCGTATCTCGATATCCGTTTTATCTGATAACAGCAGACGACCTTTGATTTATGGGATGTACCTGGGAACACAGCCCAGGAACATAAGTAAGATGAGCTACCCACTCCAAATTGCTTCTTACCAGCCTTCTCAGGTAACTACACTACTTGATCATATTTCATCTTCTCTTCCTTCCCTCCTACCTATTTCCTTCGGTTACAACTCGTTCTCGTTCTTCTCCCGTTTGTGAGCGATTTGTTTCCTCGATGTATTCTCACACCATATTACTCGCAGCCTACGGGCTATGGGCCATAGCTGCATTTCCACTTGCCCTCCCTTCACCACAGGGCTTGGGAACGGGCGCCGACTCCTGTCCCTCAGAAGCTCTCAACAATGATACATGGATTGAACTGGATTTAGACAACTTTCTCTTGGAAGCAGCTCACAATATCACGCCTGCGGAGACAAACAATGTCCAGGCATTAGCTGAATATTTTGGTGCGCCAAACTTTTTCTGGTACGTCTTGCCATCTTTATCAGACTCGAATATTCGCATGCTAAGTTTGCTTTGCTTAGCGGTCTTGATAACTTTTGTAATGCTGGTCAGCCATGTCTCCCGGTGACAACTCCAGCATGGTAAGAACCTTTTCTTCTCTTGTTACCATAGTTCCTGTGTTAACGGATATCTGGTTTAGGTATGTAATGGTCGCCATCCAAAACTGGAATCAATACATGAATTCCTTACACACCGCCGTCATGTTCGCAACGTCTATCATGTCCCTGATTATACCACAAGTCGTCAATGATTTCAACCCCCCTAGAAAGGGTCGAGATACCCCCATGAAAAATATGATCGGCCTCTTTACTCTGGTGTTGGGCTATATCCCCTGGTCAGGGCAGATGACCAAATTCGGTGACTTTGTTGGTAATGCCAGATTTTCCCTGGCTCACGGCGCCAGTCGGATAAAACCGACCGTACAGCCGGACCAGTTTATGATATGGAGCGACGTCGCCGCTTCACTCGGTGGACTAGCTCAAGACTACCAGCGTGCCATCGGAGTAGAGCTCAAGAGACTACTCGATTCACCAATTGACGCCAAAGATGGATTAGGTTCAATCTTGGGTGGGGGGGACTTCTTAGGTATTGCACAAAATTTCAGTCAAGCTGGTAAGACCATCTTCTCTTACATTCTTCTAGAAGCGCTCCGATAATCTTGCCTCTTAAACGTCTTCCTATGCAGTTTTTGGAATTCAATTTGGCAGCCAAAGAGCATTTCTGACATGTGAATCTCCATAGACTTACAAGAGAGAGTCACCGATGTCATCACCAGGCGTGCGATCGCCCTCGTACTCCAAGCACAGAAGGCGTTCATTTGGCGCTTTCCAAATGGCTGCCAAAACGAAGAAGACTTTGCTGATGTTCTGTGCATGGATGGAGGCGATGACGAAGGAGGAATGGCTGGATACAAGCTCATAAAGCCAGATTTTAAAAGACATGGAAACGCCAACGCTATGCACAAGGAAGCTGAGCTTCTAATAAAGAAATACGGAATGACCAAGGATGAGATATTTTTGGGGCCAATTCGCTGTTACGAAAACAACGGCAGGCAACAACTAGCCAACCCTTTTGGGGACATCCTACCACAAGACAAAAGCGCCGACTGCCTATTTAACTTACAGATCTGCAGCAAAGAAGACCCTTCATGGAAAGGCGAGGGGATCATCAAAAATTGCCTCAGGCAAGGCTTGGACCTTGCATAGGACGCATGAGCAACTTAATCGCCAGATGACCGAGCATAAAAGACAGAGACCACCCTGGTTGGGCGATTGGACGACCCTGTGTAACTATCTCTCCACGTTTCCTCCTTGGAATGTCACCTCTAGGCCAGCCAGAATAGCGGCTGAGAGAGGGATCCAGATGAAGTTGAGGGATCGCTACTTTCGCATTTATCTGGACATAAGTTTTAGCACCACGACTGGCCGAAAATGGGAAAAAGGTGGAGAAACTCAATGAACTGGACTCGAAGGACGCGGGTATTTACACTGCGGCAATGCAATTGCGGATGTCCAGTGGTCAGAATGATTGTCTCTACGTTTTTGCATCTTTTCAAGGATGGAGTTTAATTCCAAAACTCGTCTGGAACGGGTTATAAGTCGCTTGTACGTGCACTATGGTCACTGATACCGATTTGGAAGTTGTGGGAATTATCTGAAAAGGCGACAATGGGTTATCACAAGCCCCCCGAAGGCTCAACAATCGACTCTCCGAGAGGAATTGAATATGGATGAAAGAAGGAAGATGAATTTGGAGAGGAATGGGTAAATGACGGTTTGCTTTGAACAGACTTAGTACATTTGAAGCTTGGGTTTTTCACGTAAAGTGATTGCCAGAGGCTCAAAGGTTCCTGGCTTATGATACCTTAAGAAAGCGGAGTTAAACAGAATCTGTTTTCAATTTTCTTCAAGCGGTTTAGCGAGTTCTTCTAGGTAGTTTGAATAAACAGGTAATTGATCTTAAAATGCATTGGTTGGTGTGTGTGGGCTATTCTAATCATCCTGATGACCAGTGTACATACTCACACCTCTCCCTTTGATCACGCTTTAGCAAAACTTCATCATCCCAAATGTTGTTAACGGACATCAAATCAAGACTCCCTACCATAAAGATGGGTTTTCTGAACTACTCCAGGCATGCCAGTCACGCGTAGAGCAATTGGGGTCGATGGCTTTGTAAGCAGAGTTTGTTGAGAGTTGCCTCCCTGCCAAGCACTATCCGAGATGCGCTTCTCCACTCCAGCCTTAAGAGTCACGAAGCACTTGCCAGGTTGGGACCAGTAGATACATAATGTAGGGCTGGACAAGCGACAACCATCGAAGGCGCGTAATATGATTCTTCTCAAATCCTATGAATATAATTTATAGAGCTTGTGTGAAGGTTGAGAGAGACATCTGGGATTTGGAGGGTTACTGGTTTGCATAAGTCACTAATCCAGATGAAGACTTACATAGTCCTAGATGGCATCTACAAACAAAGGTGCCTGTATCACGGACTCGTATAATTTTCGTTTGTACCTTGGCGATATAACAAGCATTTAGTTATATTTATTTGTGAAGGGCCTCGCAAAGCGCTCGTTTATGCCTTGGCTATAGGATAAGCATCCGATTGCTTGTGAGTTACGTGCCTCGCGGACCTTCGATATTGGAGCAAGAAATGTTGATTCTTCTGCCTGAAAAGGAAGATCACCGCATTTCAAAAAGTGCTTGTTCTCAGAATCAAGTCTCTCTTTCTTTTTCGTTTTTATGTAAAGACCCGATTTTTGAAGGTCTCCTATTCCACTATTCTGTTAAGAATAAAGCTTCTCAACGAAAGGGTTTGTCACTAGTAATGTTATAGCAATTATATATGTCAGATGCTTCGCACGTGTAGGCAAACCAATAGTTAAGAAGCCAAGCTTTGTTTTGCCACCCAAATATTTCACGTCAATAGCAAGAATCGGAATCACTACTCGTAAGCCCTCGGCTACTCACGTGCGGCTACTCTACCGTCGGCCAAACAGAGCAAGGTGGTCCTGGCGCCCCGTTCAACCACGAGTCGCAGTAATCGGTCCGATCCGATTGGGCGCTACTTGATTCTCACGGAATAGTCGATTAATTAGAGTAGTATTCATGTGTTAATGTCGGTATAAGTGAATTATACCACTCGAGGCCACTCACGTGCCAGCCTTGGCACTGACACCACTATATGTGGTGGTGGCATCTACAACACCTTTACTCGGTGTGTACAACTAATAGTTAATAATACGATACTTTCGATACTGAACTATTAGCCTTGCTCTAACACTTTCCTTATTGTCTTTCGGCTCTATTGACTTAGAGCCAAACTAATACTGATTAGTGCAAGCGCGCGTATAGATTAGATAACTTCGATTCCTCGACGCTGGATATTAAAGCCGTTGTTGTAGTGGAGGTTCTACTAATTTGCCCCTGAGAGTATAGTACGAATTTGCTGTTTGTCAGGCGTAGAAGGTGGAACTAATACTAACGTAGCAGGTACTTAAAGAACTCCTAGGTGAGCTATCAACACGAATTTGTTAAGCCCTGGAATCTGAAAGTACTGGAACTACGTACCGTAGTAGTTTCCGGATTTGCAACACGAATTTGTTATAATCTACATACTCTGAACCACAAGATCTAGGTAAGCTATTAATACGAATTTGTTAAGCCTAGGTATATCGAAGGACAGCCTAGCTGTTGCTACAGTACGAATTTACTGTGGCTAGATATTAAGGTATTAAGCGTAAAATCCTATTGATACTTTGCCTTAGTTAAACGAACTTTCGACTTCTAACTTTCAACCTGGTTCCACCTTCGCCAGTTCCGTCATAAAACTGGTACAAAAGCTACTTTAAATTCGACTATAAAATACGGTTCTACATTCGCCTGTTCCGTCATAAAACAGGCACTAATACTACTACTAAATCCACCGTTGCAAACGAGCAACAACACTACCAAGTTAACCTTTGAGAATATTACCACATTCACCCTTTTGTAGAAGTGGGATACCCCTCAAATACCCCTTAAAACAATAATAAAAATACTTGTTAAACAATAGTATTTACCCTAGAATATAATACTACTCGGCAACTATAGCCTACGCCACTGGCAGTTCTAGCCTAGGAGGACCGGAAAGTGCTACACCCTAAGCTACTGCTAGCACCTAATACTAGTAACTTTAGTTTCTTAATTCGCCTATAACCGTACTAAAACTAATAATTAACATAGCGGCATATAGGGACGATAAAGAGTAATTGGTCGATTTATCTAACTATAACCTAGAACCTAACCCTCCTAATAATAATAATAATAAAATTAACCGAGAGTTAGATTATCTAGGAGAGCTAGTTCTACCTAATAATATTCCTCGAATTCTACTACGTCTTCTAGATTTCAAGGAGGATAAATAGGCATTAAGCAAATATATTACTTTACGCTATAAGGACTACTAGGAGAGAAAATACCTTATAAGTCGCCGCGAGGATAAATTGCTCGAGGACTACGATTTATACTATTAATTTATAGAGGACTTCGAGATATAGACTTTATAAGACTTTGAAAAGGTACATATAAGAAACCTTGGACAACTTCGAACAGTTCTACGAGATTGTAGTGTGTAGGTTAAAGATAAATTATAAGAGGTTCGAGTATCTCTTACCTTGTATACTACGGTACGAGAAAGAGCTCCTATTTACTAGCCTACTAACGATATTATTAAACAATTCGGACTAGGTATAGTTAACTCTACTATATTAAGAACAAGATACTTAGATATCGATACCTCGAGAACAATAGACCAACTATTTATACTACTATTATTAGACCTTGGTAGACTACTATCTCGACAACCTATAGGAGAAATACTAAGACCTAAATCACGTCCTAAATCACGTCTTTTAAAGTAGTCTTCAAGAGTAAATTTACGCTTGCCAGGCCCTACAAAACCTCTTAAACTAACTAGTCAAATAGTAGATTTACAACGCCCGAAACCAAGCTAAGTACATACTACTCCTTAGCTACGTACACCTTTTCGGACAATACTAAAGGTACAACCTTCTTAAGTTCTATTACCTAATACGCTAAGATCAAATAATCCATTTCGTTAGTCTATAATTAATCGACAATTACTTAATACTATTAATAAGAAGGATTAATACAGCGAGCGCGGACGTAGACGAGCACCTACTATAGAGACAATTGTATTAACACTACAAAAGCTAGTACGATAGATACGTAATATTCTACTATCCGAACTACTAAGTCCA
The DNA here is from genome assembly GCA_900184765.1 of Hymenoscyphus fraxineus. Taxonomy (NCBI): domain Eukaryota; kingdom Fungi; phylum Ascomycota; class Leotiomycetes; order Helotiales; family Helotiaceae; genus Hymenoscyphus; species Hymenoscyphus fraxineus. The sequence goes on from LT855419.1 coordinate 740,313, forward strand.
CTACTAAGCCATACGTTAACAGACTATTATACGAACCTTCGAAAGCCTGTGGAGAATATCCTTAATACCTCGATTCCGAGTATGTATATAATACTACTTTAAGCTCTACTGTTTAGATATCTACTACTACTTTGTTAACCTATAGCTGTTCCTACTTAAGGTAATATATTCTCGAAACCTAAAGTACACGCTCTATAACCTTAAAAGCCTAGGAGTTCTATATAATCCGAATTAATTAACTTAATTATAGGTAAATTTTAAGCGGAACCTTAGGAGCTACTTCTATAACGAGAGTATTTTATACTACTAACTCTAGGACAAGCTATACCTAATATATAGAATCGTATAAGCTATAACTTTTAAAAGATACCGTACTAACCGCGTGTACCGGAAGTATAATAGTAGACTTATAAGCAAAAATAACCCGAATAGCTATATTCTCTACCTATTTATACTAGCTGTAATATTCTAAAGCTTTTAACTAACTAGTAATATAGGACTACCTTTAATTAATACTTAGCTCTACTATCTCTAGTAGTAGCTCCACCTATTCTATAACCTTAGCAACCTTTACTAGTTGTTCTACTCTATAATATAATTTCTACTATAAATCGTATCCTATTACCTCTACTACTTAGACCTACCGCGGACAGCTAACAAATCTAAGCCCTTTAAAAGACATATTATAATAATATAAGATATAGAGGTTATAATAACGTATTTGTTATAAAATTACAAGTCTTTTATTAATAATATAAGATAATCGGTATTTAAGCGAATAGTCTTCTAAAGGTCTTTCTTACTATACTTAAAGAAGACGTATCTATATATTATTATACCTAGATTACTAAGTTGAATCTGCCTTTTATAGATACTATATAAGTAGTATAGGCGTACTTTAAAGATAGAAACTACTATTAATATATATAAGACAAATAGAACAAGTATACGCTCGATTACCTTAAAAACGAACACCCTAATAAATCACTTATAGTATATTTTAATATGATACTTACTAAGTTACAAGATCTTTATATAGGTCTTCTAGACAATTTATAAGGCGACGAGTACTTCTATAAGAGTATTATTTGCTATTATTGTAGAATCCCTGAGTGTATTAATATTATTGTTTAACTACTAAATATAGTTAGCGAGCTTATTACTTCTATAAAGTCGTCGATTTTATAATACGAGTTTATTAAAGGTATAACGCACAGAAACAAGGGTAACCTTAAAAGTACTTTCACTACGAAATTAGTAGACAACTCTACTTCCTTACTATCGACTTCGTCTTAATAACTATAAGTATATTCTAATATTTACTATACGGACCGTAAATTCTACGGACGAGATAGACGTAACCGTAAGAATTATAGTAATCGACAGGGTTGTAATAGACTTTGTTAGATATATAAGAGTCTAAACTATCGTATAAATAAGTATTCTATTAAGGAATAGGCACGGTATAAGAAGAAGTAGTAGAGTTAATTTAAGAAGACCTATAAGGGTAATTACGACAAGGACGAATTAGATAAAATATATTACACGTTTATTATAGATTTTAAAGGTTCGGATATCTCTAAAAGTAAGAGTTCTATAGACTCGGACTTAAGTTCTATTAAACTAGCCAAATATAATATAGGCTACTACTATATAATAGAACCTATTACTTTAGATTTATTAGACAATAATAGCGCTTATTAGCTAGTAAACTAGTTTAATAACGTATCTTATATATACTAGATCGGGTTTTATACTAATAATAAGCTATTTCGTAGTAATTAAGATATAGACAAAACAGGTATACTTTCCGCTATTACTACTATAAGAGCTTTAATACTAAACAAGCGCTAGGGCCTAGAGTACTTTTACGGTATTATAATCGATATAGGTATAGCTACTTTTAACTCTGTAGAATAGGATTAATATATAGTATATAAGGCTATTTATACTTCGCCATTATAACTAAGTACTATGAGCGTTTAATTTGGTATTAGAGTATTAACCGCTAAGGGTTATATAACTATTAATATACTACTCGGACTAATAGACTTTTATATATTTAAGATCGAGCTTCTATTTATTATATACCTATAGGAGTTGGATAGACGTAAAGCTACCTTCCTTAATCTTAAGAACGTGATTTAACGAGAGGATAAATCTTATATTATAGTTATCTGTTAATTCGGACACCCTTTTATAGTGTAGGGATAAGCCTTGTGTAACTTTATATAGTAATTCCTAAACTCTCTAACTAAGACTAAATTACGTTAACTTTACAAGCGATTTAGCTACCTATCTATCTAAAGATTATAGAAAGTTATAGAACGAGCCGGATACGAAGTGGACTCGTACATTCTTAAGAAGTTAGCCAAGTACTATAATTACTGTTAAAAGCATAGCGCCTCGCTATATAGATTCCGCTTTACGCTTAAGGACGATAAGGACTTCAATTATATAGTCTATATGGATATCTTCTTTATTTTAGAACGATCCGTACTCTATATGATTAATAAAGCTACTAATTAGAATGTAGTATATTAGCTCTAAAACCTCTTAGTAAAACACGTCTAGGATATAGTTAGAAAGTACTAGATCTATATGTTCGTAGGACTAATAGATATACTTATTACTAACGTAGGAAAGAACTTTACGTCTAAGGAGTTTAAGTTATATACAAGTACGTAAGATATTTAAATAACTACTATACTAGTAGAAGCATATAATTTAATTAGATTAGTTAAACGTTACTATAAGCTAATTCGCCGCGCCTACTTAATTATCTATAAAGAGCTCCCGGACCTATACAAGGATTTTGTACTCTAAATAGTAGTAAAAGCTGTTAATAATACTATAGGACCTGATGGACTAACTCTAACCTTACTTGTATTTAGTATATATCTAAAGATAACCGACTATAAAACCCATTTAACTATAGTCGCTTAACGCTCCGAAACACTTCGAAAGACTATAGTAGAAGTACGTAAGATCAAAGCTAAGCGCTAAGTTCGCGATACCCTTAATATACGAAATAGACCTTCGAATAAAGTTAAGGATTTACTACTAGGTTCGGAGGTTTAGGTTTAGCGTAAGAATAAGAAGTAGCAAGGACTATATCTATTACGAGGATAAGACGGTAAGGAAGTTACTATTGAAATTAATAATTAATTAGTTAAGTTTCGAAGTATAGTTATTAAACCTTGTTATTTAAATAAGGACGTAACTAACCTACTTAATCTACTACTTTATATTAAACCTACAGATATAGTAACTTATCTAGGTACTAAGGATATACTACTTTTAACTAATAAACGAGTAGTACTACCTAAGGGTTAAGCCTAGCTAAAACGTAGTTATAGTCGCCTACGTAAGCATACTATAGTTTATTACCTTAAGGTAACCTTGACTTAGGACTCGGAAGATGGCGATTTAACCTATATATATCTTATAGACAATAGTACTATTTATACTACTTTTAATAACTCCCGAGAGATCGAAATAAATAGATTAATAGAGAATAGAGTATATAGAATTATTTCCTTTGATAATCTACTAAAAGATACTTATATATTTAGTTCTAGATTTGTTAATACTATTAAAAACAAAGGAACTTCTACCGTATTTAAGAAGTTAAGACTAGTTATTAAGGCCTTTAACGACGACGAGAAGAAGATAGTCCTAATATAGTCTCTAATAATTTAACGTATTAGTATTTGATTAATTATTACTCTTATAGTTATCCTTTTACATACTAGAGACGAACCTTTAAAGCTATAGCTCTATAACGTAGTTTAAGTATATACTTAATCAAAAACTACGCTTAATTAACCATTCTTTGTACAAGGACTAAAAGGATCGCTAAAGTAGGAGAATATATACTTTGAGATTATAAAGCTACTATACGGTATTCCGGAGTCTAGTAACTACTAGTATAATATGTATCTTAAATACTATATAGAGAAGCTATATATAAAGCAATCTACGTACGACTCCTACCTATTATATATAAATTATAAAGGAATGTTTAGGATAGTTAGATTATAAACTAATAATACCCTCGTACTTAGTAATACCGCGTTCTTAGATAAGGAACAAGAAGAATCTAAGGTATTTAAGTCGAAACCTATTAAATAATTGACTACCGAAAAACCTCTTAAATTTAATAGCGCGAATATTAATTTAGACGAAGACAGTTCGATTATACTTACCTATAACTATACCTCTCGAATTAAACTCGTTAAAGATAAGCTAATTAATATTATAAGTATAAGAGGATTAGTTTATAAGGATTATTCTACAAAGGATTAATATATCGCCTAGCGAGTACTTAGGGTATATATAGCGATAGTTTGTTAACCAGAGGCCGTATTTAATCTAAATATAGCTATATAATTAACAAATTATAAAAAGAAAGATATCTAGGCGTTAAATAAGCGAATTTAATAGTTGATTAATAATCTAAAGAGAGGACTTAAATATATCTCTCTAGACTATGATTTACTCCGACTTATTCTATTTGTTAACGCTTCTTTTACTAACCTAACGGACCTATTATCGTAAATTAGATATGTCTTATACCTAGCAAATAAGGACAATAACGTAGTAATTTTATACTAGAGTTCCACAAAGTGTAGACGAGTTACACGAAGTGTTCTAGCTTCTAAGCTATACGCTCTGAGCGGAGGGTTCGATACGGCAGGAGTTATTAAGTTAACTTTAGACGAAATCCTCGGTCGTAAGCTCGAATTAACTATTTATACTAATTCTAAGTCTATATACGATTGCTTGACTAAACTTAGTACTACTAAGGAGAAGCGATTGATAATTGATATAATGGTACTTCGACAAGTATATAAACGACGTGAAATCTATACTATTATATAGATTCGAGGAGATACTAACCCCGCGGATTTGATAACGAAATTAAAGCCCTACTAGGCACTTGCTAGATTAATCGAATCTAATAAGATTAAGATCGACGTATAGGAGTAGGTTAAACGTAGAGAGATTAGAAAGGGTATAGAGAATATTAAATAAGGTTCCTAGAGGTTTATAGAGTTTTCTTTATATAAAATAAGGTTTTGTTTCATGTTATTTAAGGAACCAGGAGTAGTTAGTTATTTAGTTACGTACGTCACCGAGTATAGCCTCTTCTTCTTTTAAAGTTGGCCCTGTGTCGGTATAAGTGAATTATACCACTCGAGGCCACTCACGTGCCAGCCTTGGCACTGACACCACTATATGTGGTGGTGGCATCTACAACACCTTTACTCGGTGTGCACAACTAATAGTCAATAATACGATACTTTCGATACTGAACTATTAGCCTTGCTCCAACACTTTCCTTATTGTCTTTCGGCTCTATTGACTTAGAGCCAAACCAACAGTTAACAATAGGAATAAAAAAATGGGTAGAACTTCATGATTTTATCTACTTGACTCATTGAATATACCGATCCTAACTAATTTGGTTTGTTCTCCACCGTCCTAATATATCAAATAAGCGAATTGTTACTAGTTCGTCGTAGAAATGGAAAGAACTGCGACAACTTGGGTCTCGGCCTTTCTTTTCGCTTCCACGCCAGCCTTCCTACAAGATGACGGGCGATTCATGGGGTATAGAATTGTGCACCCTGTAATAGTAATATATCGCATAGAGGGGAAGGGTGGAGACCCCGCAGTCTTGGCGGTGGTTGTTTTGTGTATTTGGTCCTAAGCACAATAACTGTAACTTTTACGGCGAGTTTTACCCTGCACCCCCACTGAAGCTACTCTGGAGAAGTTACAGTCTTTCTGCCTGGGACCAAGTACTTCCGTACATCACAACCCTAAGATTTCAATGCCAACACTGGGGGCAGGGATATCGAACCCGCCTCTACAGGTACGAAAAAACTTGCCGATTTGAGGCACAGACCACCACCACCCAATACCACGTCTAAATCATGACTTTTTATTATAACACGTACAAATTAAATAGTGAAATAATGTCTAAATAGAGGGCATAACTCTGGGTATTCAGAATGGTTGTATTCTAGATAATGGAGGTAAAAAGGGTGGGATTTTGGGTGGTGGTAGTAGTAGTCCATGCCTCAAATCGGCAAGTTTTTTCGTACCCGTATAGCCTCGCCTCGGCTAATTGGTGGTCTAAGCTTCCCGTGCGTTATTCGTGCTTAACTTAATAGTCAGTGCGTCTCTCCACTACGCTACGCTGTCGCGTGTGGTCAGCTGAAGTAAATGCGCCATGTCGTACGCGTATACGGCTCTTTCTACGTATATAGTACTACTTCTATAATTCGGAAAGACATATAAACTAGATATATTTAAAAGCATAACTAAGTACTGTTCTATCTATAAAGAATATGTCTTTTAAATATAATTTCTATACGATATAGACGAGTTTCTAGTATTCATATACCAAAGTTGATTTTTACCAATTTAATTTAGTAGGGTATAGTATATGCGCGCCTCTATAAAGTGCCTTGAGAAGACGTACTTTATACCTCAATGTTTGCTCTCATATTATCTTGATATCGCTATCCCTTTGACGCAGTATATGTACGTTTGGATTTTTGAGTTTGCGGTATCCTATTTAAGCGGTCCGGTCGGAATTATGCCTAGGCACGCTACGGGGCTTGGTCCGACTAGCTCTACACTACTTAAGTGGTACGATCGTTAAGTACTAAGACTTAAAGTGGATACCTTAAACTCAAAGTTCCAAACGTATATATACTACGTCAAAGGGATAGTCTTATTAAGCTCATATAGTATTATATAATAGAGCTTATTAGTAGCTTTATTTTAAACCTCTATAGAAGTTTATAGCTTAAAAACTGCCTGTAAGTAGAACAGAAATCGTGGGACGGCGTACTTGCTTCCGTAGCGTACTTACTTCCGCTAACTATAAGCGATAGCGCAGTGAAAAGACGTACCGATTATTATGTTGCCCTTAATACTACGCTATAAAGATAATCGTGATCTCTGTTTTCAAACAGATGTAACGATCTTTTACTATTCAAAGTAACTCTTCTTCTAAAAAAGGTAATCAAGTAAAAAGGAATATTTTACAGCAAGTAAGTTCAGTGGCTTTATAGACAGATAATAAGTATATACTTTGCTTTATCTCGGTCACAGTTAAGACTCACGGTGTTTACTCGATATTTAGAAACTATGTATTAGGAGGCATGTACTTGGACGTCGTATAGTAAGTTACTTGCGCTTACATTTGAGCTTTCGCTTGAGTATCTAAGGGGTTAATCTTAGGTAGCACAAGTACCAAAAAACTAGGAAATCATATAACAAATAAGAAGTAAAAGTGCAATGGAAGGTATGGACGTGAGTTCAGAAGGTTTGTTGCTTTACTGTAGTACTAGCTGGGGAAAAACACTCACCTTCCAGATTGAAACTGTATTTACTACTAAATTGGGGGCTCGGTGAATTTCATATATTAGGTGAGTTTATTTACCGCAGCCCAGGGTGTCGATAGTCTTGTTGTGTGATTACTGGTAGATTAAGACTACGTATGGAACTTAGTAAATACAGTAGTGATTTTACCAGCCTGGTTAGATGTGTGCATTTATATTTCTTGCTAATGTCCAACTCAACATAATGGGTCGCGGAGATATTGAGCTCCGTGATGTTGTCCATTGCATATACATGTGCCTTGTAAAGAAATATGATTCTGGTCACTCCAAAACGAACATTCCACCATACCAGCCGTAAGCACGACTCAAACGTCGCCCGATATGTCTAGCATTCCTAAAAGGGATTTTACCCACGGGGTGTGGTTCATGGAATTGGATACTTCTTTCGCCATCCGTGGGATTGAACTGCCAGACGGATCCGTAGAGCTTTTCTGGTGTGAAGCCGGTAATCGACATTGCAAAAAGAAAATCCGCCCAGGCAATTTCTCCTGGCGTATCTGCCTGGGATGGATTGAAGAACAGAACCTTAAAAACCTTGAAAGCACGATTCTTGAGCTTGTATATGCGCTGTTGAGCTTCGGGGATGTCTTCGTTTGCTGCCTTTGCTGCTTCAGTTTGTCTTGGGGTTGCCTCTCCTCGAGTTTTCAGTTTGGACTTCATTTCCGGCGCCACAAATTTAGAGGGTTCCTCAGATGGAAGCTGGAGCTCCGAGAAGGCTTCAGCTAGTTTACCCTTTGGTTCTGTTGCCTTGGAACTCTTGCTGGATAGCTCAACCCATGCCGGTGTACGCTCTATTGAATGTAGGTCACTGAGAAAATTACCCACAATCTGCGCGAGAGGTTTCCCCACTTTCTTTTGGCACTTTAAATCAACCATCTTCCAGAAGTAGTCTAAATGTTCTTCGGCTTGACGCATCTTTTCAACATTTTCCTTCGTGCGGCGCTTTTCTGAGGGGTAGGGAAACCCGTGAAAACCGTTGTCTGCAGGAGACCAGATCTTGGCGAATGAGATACCCTGTAGACCACTTAGGATATCTGCTACGGAAGCGAATCTTTCGCTAAAGGTTGTTTTGACTTCATCCCCGTGATCTATCTTCGCGTATTCAAACCCAGCTGCCCATGGGAAGTATCTATCCAGCTCATGGCGTATCCGGGCAATAAGACCGAGCTCTGAAAACACATTTGAAATCCAAGAGGAAAGCGATGACCTTTCAGAAGGATCATTCTGAGTTACTTTCTCAATTTCGTCCACGATGGCAGGCAAGCCGAGGAGTAGTAATTGCTGTTCGTTCCAGAGAGATTGAAAGAGCCACATCAAATGAGAGGTTTTCCCCGACTTGCTTTGAACCCTAATCATCGTCGTTTCACCAATTTGAGGTTGTCGTACATAGTCTGAACGCAGCGGTGGAGAAGCGACCAAGCCTTGTTTGAGTTGAGCGACCGGAGTATTCTTACTTTGTTCCAAGATGTGATGAAGCAATAGTAAAGCTTTGAGGTATTCCCTTGGAAGTCGATCATTGGGCGATATCTCTTCTAAATATTTTGCTTGTAAGTCGGCAACCTGGCCGAGTTGGTTCCGGATCTGACCCCATACAACTATCGCAGTATACGCGCTCGTGATGACCCCGTGGATGACTCGATCCCAAAATACAGGCTTGCTTAGTACAGGATGCTTCATGCCTAATGTGTCTAATAAGGTCTCTTGTCGGTGGTCGGCCCAGTCTTTGACAATTTCTTGAAAGTAGTCGGGATCCTCTCTTAGACGATGTATGTGATCTTCGGCACTATAAAAATCAATAAGCTGTAATTCTGACAACTTTGAATTTCAAATAATGTTGATGAAGCTCTTAGAAGCCATTTACTACCTGCCAAAATATGAATACAAGTTCGCGGCTTACCTAGAGAATTGGGCATCAACTATAGCTTGTAGGCGTAAAAAGTCGATTTTGGCTGGAAGCCTATATGGCGTCTCTGCAACGACTGAAGAAATTTGTAGATATTCCGCTGTATCATGTAGAGAAGGGGGCTCTGATTTGATTGGGGCCTGGAGAAGTATCTCCGTTGAGAAGTCGTGAAGGATTGCTTTGGAACAGTCTAAGAGAAAGTGGAAGATCTTTTGCTGGATTTGCAATATCATGAGGCCTTCTCCAGGCTGGTGCTTGATCCTAGACATGCACATCTCCATAGCGTCATCGTTGTCGTCCCATGAAACTAACCGGCCGTAGGATTCAGGGCTCGTTCCGTCCAGGAACATTGTGTGTAAGTTGAGAAACGCCGGCATACATGCACCGCTGATATGCCCGATCCTCATTGCTTCAAAATCCGCATGCGCAAACATGTATGGGGGGTTACGCCCTCTACGTGGAAATGTCAGTTGAGCAAGTAGGGGGTCATGGAAAGTAAAAGCAATAGGAACAATATGTAAGCCGAGGGGCTTGGGTACACTCATGTAAATTTGATATCATTCTAGAAGCCTCGAACGATGAAATCCATTAAAATCCCGTTATAGAAATGCAAAAGGACGCAGGGTTGCGTTATCTTATGTATTCGATAAAAGTCGTTTGTCCAAGAACTTCTAGAACACCATAATGCTTTCTTGCAGATGTGTGTGGAATGATGACCGAAAGTAATATGACTTGTATGGGTTGGGGTTCTCTCAAAACCATGATTCAACTCTCCCATGATACCATCAGAGCGAAAAACCAAAGATCAGTGGCAACAGTTTGAGGGCCAAACTTCCCAGATGCAGAGGGGACAGGGGCGCAGCTTGATACCTAGAAGAATCACGTATCAAGCTCATCCGAATGGTTCAACATGGACCCATGCCGCCTTTATTGCTGCCCAAAATACAGAAATGCCGGAACGCTACTGTAACATACCTGCTATTGAGAAAAAGAAGAAATGACTTTCCCCGCACAAGGTCTTCTGTGTTGATATATGGCCATATATACCAATCCTTCAGACGACTTCCCTCTGACTTTATCTTAGGTTCTTCTCGTTTTAACGCCTCGAAGTCTGGTCGATGCATTGATGGCATGTTTGGCCACGCTTCGGTTATGATCGCCATGCGGTTTGCCTTGGTCTTTTTCGTCCAGCGCTTGCGCAGAACTTCCTCATGTCCCTCCAATACTCGCTTCAAAGTGTTCCATTGTGACAAGATATCCACAGAGCGTTCACGAGCTTCTTTCTGAACCTCTTCAGCAGTCGGCATAGAGGATGGTTGTGGTAGTCCTAAGGTAGCGAAAAATTTCTCTTCACTAAACTTGCCTTCCGACAACATGTCTTGCATAAAATCATCCAACTCCGCCTCATCACTCCCGAGATGCTGAAATATATCTTCAGGAAGCATGGCTGCATGGGTCAGTACGTACTTTTGAAAGGAGGGTGACCTACTGCTCATGTTTAATTCCATTGTGTGCCTTCAGTTCTGTCTCTGTTCGGGAACCGGGTATGAAATTGCTCAATGTATCCGTAGGAAATAGTTATCGCAGTTTGTTACCAAATTTGTATGTCAATAACATAGTCGAGAGCAACAAGATGAAACAAAGGAGTGTGGATTGCGGTAGAGAACTAAGAAGATTGTTGCTAGTCAAGTCAGGCACTAGCTACTGAAGCCGCAGCCCTAAGTAGCACCGACCAATCACCAGCAAGTGCAAGTACTGTAAATTTACTGTAAGGCGGTGCTGTGTGGGTTTGCGGTGGACGGAAAAGTGGCAGGCCCGTGCATACCCTGGAAATACCTAGGTAATATGCTTTAATATCACGTGAGGACGACGGATATTACAATCGAGAAGCGGGGCAGGAATCATTAACGACTTCATGGTTCCTACCCGTAGGAGTAGGAAGCGTACGCTAGGGCTAGTGCTCTTTTCTTACCCGCCACTAACCCCTATTATCCTCTACTACTTTTATACTATTTACTAGCCTTTTTATTTCTAAGAAAAAAGGAATAAAAAGAGCGTTAGATAGCCTAGGGCTCTAAGCCGTAATTAAGCGAGCCGGAACGGGGTATATAATGATCGATACAGTCGGCTTCGAACGCTTCGTATTAGGAGTCCGTCTGGCTCTCTCTAGATCTGGGCGATCAGATCATTTGGTTTCTCTTCGCTTAGTTTTCCAATGCAGAACACATACTCAAGTACTACCTCGTCCCGAAGCTTCAATCCCACTAATAATAGCCAGCAAAGCCAACACCACTAAAATAAAACCCATTAGCACACAATTCCTCCCATGAAACCTCACCTTCTTCCCCACCTCATCCAAATCCATAGAGGAGCAGAAATCAAACTCACAAGTCCCAGCCGTCAACACAAACCCCGCAACCGTAAACGCAGTCTGCACATCCCCGGTCCTCCAACTCCAAACAACCCCCAACACACACGATACCAACAAAGGCATCAGCCCCGCAATCGCAATCCTCGTCCCATTCCAGCCCTCGACGAATTCAAGGGCGTGTCGACGATCTGGTTGCCGTAGACGGAAGACCCAGTCGATCCAGTCATGTTCGGTCTCGATTGTGGAGGGGTTTTGGTACGCGTAGAGGACTTCTTGGATGATGAAGTCGTCGAGGGGGACGATTGTTGGACGGGTGGTGGGTGTGATCTATGAAGTTGATGTGAGAGGTTGGAATATCATAGGTTAAATCTCGCCTGAGCGAGTTCCAAGAGGGCGTAAACAAATAAGGTTCAGGTACTAACCGAGAGAAGTCTTATCCCCCTCAGACTCTTCAAAAAGACAGCCCGTCTCCAAAAGCCACACATCTTGCCCAAATACGCCTCTCTCAGCGCCTCAAAAAACTGTCGATCACTACATATCAAGCCCGGAATCCTTTCTCTAGTTTTCTGAAACTCAACGTCGCTTTTAAATCTATCTTCCCTGGCCGTTTGTAATTGCTGGAGCTGACACCCTCGCGCTCCAGAGCGATAGCAGACTATATTTAAGGTACAGGTTGGCTTGCTCGTGTCGTAGAATCGATCGCTTGTCTCTTTTTCGGCATCTGTGAATCGGGATTCTACGGGTGGGACGGTTGATGTGCCAACTCCATTTGTGGGCTCGCTGAATAGGTTTGGCTCATTATGTAAATTTGGCTCATTGAAGAACATGAGGTTTCGTGGAGATAACCTTGGTGCAGCCGGATGAAAAGCCGTATCTGGCGACGTCGCTCTGGGGAATACCTCGAAATACGGCTGTTCGAAATCTCCCGCTATCAAATTACTTGCCGAAGGCGCTGGGTCGTCATTTCCTCCCGTCTCATTTGATTCCTGGGTATCATTCTCCTCATTCTGTGAGGTTTGAGTTGGTGGTCGTGTGTTAATAATAGGACTTGTCCCATCTAGCTCTACAGCTTCAACGACCGTATCGAGCGTAGGCGGATTCGTACGATGGCCACCAACAGAGGGAAATGGGAGTTCACTGGGGGAACCATTGAAAGGTTGGAATGCAGCGATAAGAGGGGGCTCGAAAGTATTGTTTCCTCCCTCTGGGAATCGCCTTTGTTGTTGTATTCCTGCGTAGGAACTGTCGGAGGCCTAGATGAGACGTGAGAACTCAAGTTTAGTGTCGAGACAATGTTGAAAAACACATACGATTACGATTCTTCGACCAGGGTGGGCCAGGGGAATTTCACCGTGGTCGTGTGTAGTTTCCTTCCGTTCTGTCCAAAAGCTTAAGCGAAACCAATTTCGGTTCATTGTGCAACGTTTTATCTCGATATATTTCGAGTGAGATTTCGGAAAACTCCATAGATAGACGAATTCTTAACTACTTATCTGAACAAAACATGAGGCTGAGGCTATGCTCGGTAAGGCATATTTGACAGGGTACAATACGAGCTGAACACGCGCCGCCACATTGTACTGCGCCGCCAGAAGAGAAAAAGTAAGCAAGTGGGTAAGCTGGCATCTTCTGAAAACAGTTCTTCCAAAAATATCCTTGTACCAGGAAGAAACACAAATAAAGGTGTTTACTGAACTCCGAGAACACTCATAAGTAGAGCAGAACCATCATAAGAAACATCAAAATAGCATCTGAACCTCCAGAGAAAAGTCGAAGAAAAGAATAGACACATTCAAATATACCAAGACTACCACATATCGCATATCACATGTCATATATCGTACAATACGCAACAACAAGAGATATAGTCATATAAGGACTTCCAAGCACCTTTCCCATCCTATGGAGATGAATAGGGGTCTTCGTACCACACGAGGAGTATCAGGAGGGTCTACCTCCCACCTCAACTCCTCATTCCTATCGCACGTTTTGGATTCTCTTTTCTCGAACCACCATCCCTAATGCATCTCACACGGTTCTTCATATCTAGCACTACCTGTCAGTCAGTTACTTACCTATACAGTCCATTATAGTCTCTTACTCAATAAGGATCTAGGACAGTCATAAGCTAGGCTCCGAAGGTTTCCTCAAGTACGCTTACCAGTCATTCAGCATACATGCCAAGCTTACTAAGCACTGAAGCTACTCACGAGCCTGGTTCCTACGAAACATAAAAGATGTTTGAAAAAGCTCGTTCCCAAAAGGAAGAACTCAAGTGGAAGCGATCAGATTATATATATTTCCAATCCCCTCACTACAGCAACTATTCAAGAAAGAGGAGAAAGATACGAACTAAGAAATGAATATAAACACCCTATAAACAAAACACACTACACAAACACAGACCTGGGTACAATGACGATATTTATCGGATTATCTCTATATATCGCTATATATTATTCTACGATTCTTATATTAATTGTCGAAAAAGTAATAATATCGATATTTTATACCTAAAATTAGTATATTTTAGGGTGTTTTAGAGGGTTTCCAGGGTTAAGATAAGAAAGAAACAACCGATTTATTACTCTCGCTTAATAATACTACCTTCCTTATTAATCTCTACTATAATCTCCATATTACTCTATCTCTATAAGGTAAACTAGAACTAGAATTAAATAGTAGTATTTTAGTTAAATAAAGAGTGTTTTATAATAATTATTATAATTTTAGTAATAGTATTATCGCGATATTTACGTTCTAGCTAAGGAAGGGTTATTATCCCCTCTACTACTACTAGAAACACCCTGAACCGTGTACTACGCTAAGCGATATTAGCGATCTAATAGAATCTAATGTTTTTATAACTTTTAGGTATAAAATATACTATAATTAATAAAAACTATAGAAACAAGGTCTTTCTTTATATAGCTAGATATTATATTCGAAATAGGTAAAAGTTATTAAGCGCCTTACGCTTAGTCTTTAATTATTATTAGTAATTAAGTCTAATATAACTTTATTAAGAGTGTAATCCTCTTATGTTATATACTAGCGTAATTAATACATTTACGTTAATATCTATTCTTAATAAGCTAAGGCTAAGTACCTAGGTATCTAGCCGCGTGTTTTCAGGTATTTTATTAGTAGAATATAAGTAATTAGAGCGATACTAGTAGTATTATTAATACTAATAAGTTTTAGTGTTCTATCCCCTATAAGGGTCGCGTATAGGCTATAATAGGGTGTTTCTAGTAGTAGTAGAGGGGATATAGTACTATTAATTAAAGATAGTTTATAATACTACTATATATTAGTTAGCTACCTATACTCTTTTAGAACCTTATACGAATATATAAGATTATATTTAGTATTCGAGCTTAAGAAGCTAAATTAATAAGTATTATCTATTAAAGTCTAAGGATTCTAACAAGTAAGTAGTATTTAGTATCTCTCCTCCTTTCCTCTCCTAGCTACTAGGAGCGGAGTAGGAGAGCCGAATCTTTAGCGCGGAGTAGGAGTAGATAATAGGTTACTTGTCTAGAAAGGAGTAGATAAGGAGAGGCAGGACTCGGGAGAGAAGTAGGAAGGAGAGGCTAAAATAAGGTAGAAAAATAAGGCTATTCGTAGGTACGCTAAGTTCGAAAGTACGCTAGTTCGCTAGTTCGCTAGGTTCGCCAGGGTCGTTAAAGTACGCCGGTTCGCTAGGTTCGTTAAAGTACGCTAGGTTCGTAAGTACGTAGGTTTATAAGTACGTAGGTTCGAAATATATATCCCGAGAAACGCTAACTAACTTTTACGTTACTTTTACAAAGCCTCCCTTACCCTAGCCCTTCTAGGTATAAAGAGGGTAGATAGCCAAGAGTTATACTATACTAGCGTAATAAGATCGACGCCCCCCTATAGGTCTACTCTTATATAATATATCTTAGCTAAAAACCTAGGGGTTTAGCTAATAGAACGCGTAAATAGACTACTTAGTAAGAAAAGACTATCTAAAAATAATATAAAAGCTATTAAAAAAAGCCCCTTATATAGTAGGTTCTAATATAATCTACGTAATATAGTATAACTCTTAGCTATCTACCCCCTTAAGAACGTATATTTCTATCTAATTTCTACCTATTTTACCGAAGTACTACTACTAGCTATAAACCCAATCTAGTTTCCTCTCGTGTCGATGTGGATTTATTCCTCGTTCCTCGGATCCCCAAAGACCCTCTAGAATCCTTTGTGTGGGTAAGAATTTGACAGGGGTTTCACTTACTAGATTGGGTAAGGTGTACGTTCACTTACTAGATTCGGAAGGAAAAGTGGGTGCGATGAGTCAGCTGTAGGAACACCAAAACTCGTGTACACGCATGCGGCTCTTTACGCCTACGTAGCGGCACTTCCACTGGTCGGAAAGACGTATAAATAAGACGTATTTGTAGGGACAATTAAGTACTGTTATATTCTCGAAGCATATGTCGTTCCGACATATGCGCATGCGGCTACGTAGGTACAAAGAGCCGCATGCGTGCAGGTGAGGCTCAAGNAATACGAGTTCTTACCTATACAACGGCTTTAAGAGTCTCTCCTAAGACTCTTATACTGAGATTGCTATAAACCTACTAAAACCTACTATACCTAGACTTAGGAGTACTCCTACCCACTCCTATCCGGTGCCCTAGTAAGGATAAGGAGTACTAATTAGTTAGAATTAGAGTAGGAAGAAGTACACTCTAATTCGTATAAATAGGAACGGAGATTCTATAGAATAGAAATAGCGGGGAGAACCTTAGAGGGGAAATACTATATACTATATTTATTAATACTAGAACTACCCTCTAATTAATATTTTTATAATAGAACTACCCCCTATATACTCTTTTACTAGTAAAGTAATATTTAGTTTATTAGAGAGAGTTTTATTATAAAAACTAAAGGAAAGTAACTTAGACTAACGATTTAGAATCTTATATATATACTAGGTAATTAATATAAATAAAGAACGATAAGTAAATTAGTATAAGAAGAAGAAGGAGAACTCTTATAAAAAATAACCTAATTTATAATACCTCTTTTATATATAAGGAGAGCGCTTAATAATAAGAAAATATAAATAACGTAGTTAAGGCTCGGGGGTAAGAAGTTAAGAATATTACTTAAGAGTAAGTAATTAAGCGAATTAAGGCTAGTATAACACGTAAACGTAAGGATAGAGAGTAGTAGGCTTAACTACTACTAAAATTAATAAGAACTAGCTTATAAGGGATTAGAAAGTAGGAAGTAGTTAACTAATTTACTTTATTTATTATTTTTAAGTACTTTACCTATAAAATTCTATTCCCTCTATAGTTCTTATCTTATAAGGAATATATTTACCCTAACTAGGGGTATATAAAGTGTTTTCTAGGAAACCCTATTAAAATATACTAATTAGTATTATATATAACTTCTATATAAGTAAAGAGAAATCTACTAAAACTTAGGAATCCTTTATATAAATATAATACTATATTAAAATTAAAACTAGTACTATAAAATCCTTTTAATCCTTTATATAAAAAAAGACGCGTTTAAATTAAGGGCTTACTAAATACGAAAATTTATCTTAGTAGAATAAGAACTATAGAGGAAATAATAAAATAAAAACCCTAGCCTAGTAAAACTACCCCTAATAAATTAAATATTACTTTACTAGTAAATTTATAAGTAAAGTAGTAAAGGGGTATATAGGGGTAGTTCTATTATAAAAAAATTAATTAGGGGGTAGTTCTATCGTTAATAAATAATTAGGGGGTATTTTAGTCTTTTACTATATTATTTAAGATATTAATAATATAATATCGATTATAGGACCTCTAATATAGAAACGTTTCTATTATACCTAGGTCTAAAATATAGAATTTCTAAAAATAGTAACTTCTAAACTCCCGATCTATACTATAGTAACCCCGGATTTACCGGTTTAACTAATTAGACTATTATATTCGCTATATAATAGATTTATAGAATACTATTATAGCGGTTATAAATATAATAGTCTATTTTATAATAAGCTTTTATTATAGCTCGCTATAATATAGAACTAATAGGGTAGTAGGTATAGAATAAGGAATAGAATATAGCTAGTAAATACTATAATAATATATAAATCTATATAAGGGTCTATATTCCCTAACCCTTATTTCTTCTCTACTACTACTATTCTTACCGATACTTTCTTTTATTATAGACGCCGCCGACCCGGCTATATCGCTATCCGTTTATAACGGGTAATAAGGTAGAAATAGCTAGAGAGATAAGAGTACTACTATAGCTAAAACGACGTAAAACTACTAAAAAGCTAGGTAATAATACTAAAAAAAACAGGGACTAGGTAAAGTAAGAGTTAGTACTAGGCGTCTACGAAAGAGAAAGGCGAAATAATTACTTAGAATAGCTTTACTTTTTACTTGTTTATTACATAGAGTTTATACTTTAATTACTTCTTTTAGGTTACTTTATTTACTTTCTTAGGCGAGGGGTATACTTTAATTAAAACCTAACTTTATTTATTAATAAAAGTAACGAATAATTCGTATTCTAGAAGTAATTAATTAATACTGTCTAATCTACTATACGTACTAATTAACGAATAACTGGTAGTATTAATTAATTCGTCGATTTAAGGGTTATAATAGTATAGATCCCGTAAGAATCTAAATTTCGAAACTTAAACTCATATTCCCTCCGTGGTCCTTGTCTTACGAGGAATGTATTTGCCCCTATTAGGGGCGTGTAAAGTGTTTTCTAGGAAACCCTATTAAAATATACTAATTAGTATTATATATAACTTCTATATAAGTAAAGAGAAATCTACTAAAACTTAGGAATCCTTTATTCAGATATAATACTACGTTAAAATCAAAACTAGTACCAAAAAATCCTTCTAATCCTTTATATAAAAAAAGACGCGTTTGAATCAGGGGCTCGCTAAACACGAAAATTCATCTTAGCGGGACAAGGACCACGGAGGGGATAAGTATATTATTATAGTCTAGAATATTCCAACATAACATACCCAGTATCTCGCTTCTCCCCTACCCTCCCAAAGTTCTTAATCCCTTAACTTACTTCCCCCTTAACTCCTTACATATCGTAATTTCCCACTCATCTATCTCCCTACATCCCAACCCCCCCCTACAGATCCCTAACCCCTAACTCCAGAATATCACATACCAACACCCCTTCTCCCCCCTCCTTTTAAAAATCCTAGGTAGTGAATAAAAAAACATTAAAATAAACCTTAATATCTAATCTTTCTTTTCTATTAGTTATTATATTCTATTCTATCCCCTTCTTTATCTTATACCCATTTATACCTAACAAGTCTAATAAGTCTAAAGGAATCTTATAAAAACCCACTATACTGTTACTATTTATACTATACTATCCTGTACTGTACTCTATATCCCATCAACACCTACGGTAATCTTACATACACCCCCTACCTCTTATCCCCCCCTACTAAAAT
>LT855419.1:759575-810011 GCA_900184765.1 Hymenoscyphus fraxineus
CTTCTCCCCCTTAAAACTCAAACTCCTACTCGTATCGTCTGTCTCGTATTGATCGATTTATTATTAATATCTATATTATTATATGTATGTAATGTAATGTAGTGTGGTATAGTAGAAGTATATATATATATAGTATAGTGTAGAGGGGATGGGATGAGAAGTTTAGGATGATTTGATGGTTTAATGGTTTAATGGTTTGATGGTTGGATGGTTTAGAGGAGGTAGGTAGGTGTTATAGTATGGTACAACAGCTCTCTACTAAGCAAGATCTTAAATCAAATAAGATATAAGAACTGAACTGAATTGAAACATGGAAATGTAATATAATATTCTATTATATAACATAACATACTACACAAAACAAAACATACCATACCAACGTTCCAATTGTATGGTGAAAGAAACCGTTCCCTCCCAGAAAAAAAAAACAGTCAAAGCATCGACTGTCCAAGGTCCATACCCACCTACCTACCCACCTACCTACCTACAATATCCAGCATCTAAACATAAAAAAACAAACTTCAAACTCCAATCACAGAAGAATTAAAAAAAGAGATTCAAAGAATCTTTCAACGAACGACACAATTTTTAAATCTATCATCATCATCATCATCCTCTATCAATCAAACCAACCAAACAAACGAATCCATCCAAAATCCACCCATCCACCCATCCACCAACATTCATTCCAAGCCCTCCACTCAACCACCCATCCAAATCCCAAATTCCACCAACTAAGCGCGATCAATCTATCAAAGACGACCACTCTCACCCTTCCCCATCCCATCTACCCTCCCCAAAAGAAAACCCAATCAGTCCCGTATTCCCAAAAGGTTACGCACACGCACTCCCCAAAAGGATGTAGGGTCCCCCAAAAAAGACCGACACAAAGCCAGAGAAAGAAAAAAGAGAGAAGAGAGAGAGAATCTAAACCTCACCCTTCTGAATCCTCTCCAAACACCCCTCAAACTCCGTCCAATCCTTCATAACAACCACACACCCCGCATCCTGCAACACCTTCCTCATCTTCTCCTCCTCATGCGGCTCATAAGAACCCGTATACCCAATCGTCTTAATCTTCGCCCTGTACGCCGCCGTCGCACCACTCTTACTATCCTCCACCGCAACACACTCCTCCGCCTTCTTCCCCAAAACCTGCATAGCATGCAAATAAATCGCCGGATCCGGCTTCGACGTCGGCTTCGGAAGGGATGTCGCAGCCGAGAATACATGATCAGGCTGGAAATACTTATCCTGCCCAACCTTCTCAATACTCGCCTTCACCCGTCGTAGCGCCGAGGAAGAAACAACACTCATCAGATACTTCCCCTCCTTATCCAATTTCTCGAGGACATCATCCGCGCCGACGCACGGAACGAGTTTCTCCTTCAGCTTGGCGATGACTTTGTCTTCCTCCTTCAGGACGTACGTCTCGAGCTCGTCGTCGTCCATTTCGTACTTGTATTTCGCCTTGAGGGAGACCATCATGCCGCGGAAGTTTTGGCCCACGAATTCGGCTAGCAGGACGGGGCCGGTGTACCGGTCGGGGATGTTGCGCGAGGCGAGGATCTCGTTGGCGAGGTCGGCGCAGGCTTCGAAGGCGAGGGATTCGGAGAGGACGAGGGTGTTGTCGCAGTCGAAGAGGATGGTGGTGATCTGTTTGGTGGGTTAACTTTTGTCTTGGGCATATGTAGGACTTGGAGGGGATTTTGTTGAGACAAGATCTCGGGGATTGATAGTGGAAGGAGGCGAGGAAACTTACCTTTGGAGACATCTTGACGGTTTGTGAAGTTGGTAATTCTTGAATCTTCTTGTTTTTGTTGGTTTTGTAGGTTACGAAGTCTCCGTAACTCGTTCGATCTTTTCAACCACGAATATGTAGCTAGCTAGCTAGAGTAGCTTGCTTTCCCGAACACCAAGACGGATGGAAGGATGGATGCTGACGTACTTGATCTCCCGCTAGACACAGTAGGTAGATCAGTGAAGAGGGTAGCTGAAAACCAAATGCAAACTAAGCAAGCAGTCTGTCTCTCTGTCTGTCTATCACCAAAAACTCTTTCCAATAGCTCTAGATGCAAAAGATGTCGTTGTAAAGCCCAAGAAGTCAGAACCGATGGTAGTTTTCGCACTTGCGTGACACAAAAAAAGGGGATGAAGAACTGTTGAGAAGGACCTCTCTTGTAGGAACACCGGGCACTCAATAATTGGTGAGGTTCCTGCT
Organism: Hymenoscyphus fraxineus; assembly: GCA_900184765.1. Taxonomy (NCBI): domain Eukaryota; kingdom Fungi; phylum Ascomycota; class Leotiomycetes; order Helotiales; family Helotiaceae; genus Hymenoscyphus; species Hymenoscyphus fraxineus. The sequence goes on from LT855419.1 coordinate 761,797, forward strand.
TGGTATTGAAGTAGTGTAACCAAATCACCCCTAATAAACCCCGCGGCGGGGTAAGCAGTTGGAGTATTAGTGGATCGCTTGCACCTTCCAACAAATCCCCATCCGGAGCTCTCCCACTGACTCCCCAGCTCCCCTCATCCCCATCACTCTCCATACTATTCCTCTCCCTCCCACTTTCACCAAAGAAAAACAAGCATCCCAACCTTAAGCTTAAAGCACCAGCATGTGCATCCATCCCACGATCCAATTTGCTCCGGATGAGTGGAGTGGAGTGGAAGCACCTGCATCCATCATCGGATGACTCTCATGTGCCATCGGAGCTTTCGGGCCGAGGAATACTCAACTCATGACAATGCAATGCGCTTCGGGAGCTGAATGGAGTGGAAAGTGAGGAATAAATATGGATAAATAGGAGATATAATACGCGAGCTGAAAGCAGATCAGCCATGAGATGTATTTCTTCGGGGCTTTACAGGACGAGCGAGCGCTTGCTCATGGCTTAGGAATAGGGGAGCGGAGAGAATCGGATGCCAGGAGATTTTGGTGATACAAAAGACTTCCAATTTTCAGCAAACATGTGCAGTTAACCGAGCCCCATGAACCAAACATTCCAGCACTTCCTTCCACAACCTGCCCAAGATGTTGTATCTCGTCGCACAGTCTTGGCAATATTCCAACCTGTTCCTTCAGCCCGCCAAATCCCCTCCAAAGGTATAGGTTAATTTGTCTGTTATTTGCCATCTATGCATCAGATACACACATATCAACGCCCTAACAAATACGAGTAAACGCCCCGAAACCACCAAATCCTCCGTCAACCATATGTAAACATAAGAGAACCGGTCCTCGTCATCTCCAAGAATTTTCCTATTCCCCCACCAAGGTTTATGTATTTGAAGTTTACACATTATAACTTGCGCTGGGGAACTGCGCCCTTCCCCCCGCACTACCTACGGATCCCTGCGGAGCCTGCGCCGAATATGCAACTGGTGCAGCACCACCGTACCCAGAGTAACTCGTGTCATCGTGAAGAGGTGGTGCGACGTAGCCAGAGTTGTAACCCCCATCGTATCTACTACTTTGGCTGCCCACCATACTTGGGTTCATTGAGGCATCGTTATATTGAGGTCCACCGACATTACCAGTGTTGTGGATATCGTCATGGTCCTGCTCATCAATGTTATGCACTGGTGCGTACTCGTCATGTGGAGCGGTTGAGAAGGCCTCCTTATCAGGATCGATTTGTTGCGCGTTGTGGGGGGCGCGGGAGGCTCCTGGAAGGTAGCCTTCACGCTTGTAGTAGACTACTCCGTAGAGCGACATGAGGGTTGTTAGGACCCAGAGTAACCTATATTTTCCTGTTAGTCTTCTTCCGAATTCCTAGATATTTTGTTGCACACTACAAGGGGAAGAGCGAACCATATAAATACTCCCAGTCCTACAACTGCTTTACTTCTCCCACATCCATCTCCACACTTCCCGCTCGAGTTAAAGCTTGCTTGAGATGCAAAGGCAGTTAACCATAGAATACAGAAGAGGGCGTCCACGCAAGCGAGAGCGTATGGGTTTGCGTACTTCTTAGTACGTGGGAATCGTGGGGTCATGGTGAGGTATATTAATGGGATTACGGTTAAAAAGCACTATTCCATATATTAGCACCTCTTATCTTTGTCCAGGAATATTTTCGGCAGGCAGAGACAAGAAATGAAGCTGTACATACCAGACCAAAGTACCAGCCTATTCTCCCATCAATCGTGGCTGTCGAGCGGAAAACGGTAATCTCTAGAATCCATGCTACCAGCATCAAAGCTGCCTGTCCGACATGCGTCCCCAGCTTTATTTTCTGTAACTGATGTGCAGCGAACTCCATGGCGACAGCTATCTAATACAGCTATCTAATGGTGGTTGTGTTCGTATGCAGGTGATGAGTGTTGTCTTTTCCTCGAGATGAAACAAGGCAGAAGAATCGGGAGTGATGGAGTTCGAGTATGGAACTTGGCAGATGAAGAACAATAGGATAGATCAGAGTGATACGAAGTGCTTTGGTGGGGAAGAGACGATGCGGAAATAGGGAGATGGCAGACGAGTAGATGCAGCGGGAGGATTAAAGAGCGATGCGTAGGTGTGCGAGGATGGCGATGAGCAGATTTTGGAGTTGACGGTTGGGTTGCGGGAAGTTGAAGTGGATTTTGTTGCTCTGAGTGACTGTGGCTCAGTCGCTGTGTTGACGCGGTCCTGGGCCTTCGTTGCTTGGGGGAACAGGCTCGACAGGGTGGGCTGACTGACTTTTGGTAGTCGAGGAGTTACGCTGGAGTGTTGCTGCCAAAAATAGACGGGACGAACACTCGAAGCTGTGGCGTTTGAGGGGGAGATGAAATGTCTTGTACTCGTACTTCCTCGCTGAAATTAAAGTACTGAACTCAACCTTTTCTTCTTCCTCTCTTCATGATTCACTTGACGATGCAGAGGGTCAAGATACATTCACAGTCGCCACCTAACGATTACTCTGTCCCTCAAAATGTTGGTCCAGGCTATGTCTGAAATCAGACACACTGGGCGGCTCAGCCACCATCAGGCCCGAATCGTTGCAGCGCCGGGCGGGCAGCGCCAACGTCATCCGCCAAACGCAGAGCAGACAGACAAGACAGGGCGGGACAAGGGGATTACCTACTGAACCCACGGGTAGGGTTGCAGCAGAAGAGGCTCACGGATTGCTGAGTACACCCAACTCCACTCCAAAATATACCACAAAACTCTGAACAATTATTCCGAGTATTGTATATACTTCCAAGTACGAACTGTTTCGGAATTGACTCTGCATTGACCCAAAAATAAAGTATATCTTTGGTCAATTGAGTTGGTTCTAAAGTACTAGTACTCGTACTCAGTACAATGATCTGAAGGTGAGCTGTGGGTGGAGCAATGACGGCGCTTCAACCAACACAGAATTCCCATTGTCCTATCAATCAATCCCACTCTCCAACACCAACACCCTAGTGGGTTTGCCATTACTATCTCCTTGACCGCCCGGGGGTTTTTTGGACAGGGAACGAGCACCCTCGCGTAGAATACTAGCTAATGTATAAATTAAGCTCTACTCTAGTCGCTTAGCAATACTAAGCTATTAGATTATACTAAATTTAGGTAGGCTAAGAAAGATTTAGGTTTCTTATTAAACTATAATATTTTACTTAATTTTATTATAATAACTATAAAATAAGTAAATACTTTAAAATAAGACTTAAATTTAATTTATAAGATATTTAAAGTATTTTCTTACCTATTTCTTAACTATATACTAATTTCCTATTTAGGAATAGTACGAAATCCTATAATGTCTACGAATACTAAAGATACTACTAACGTTAATCTTTAATAGTATTTTTCTATATAGGAGAACTACCTTCTTTTATTCTTTTATTATATTAATTCTATTAATCTAAGAGTTATATTTATATTTATTTTATAAAGTATTTATTATATTAGAGACCTAGGAGATAGTAGAGTAAAGGTAGGTATAGGAGGTATACCTTTATAGATATTATAAAGGAGTTATACCTTAAAATATAGTAGAAAACCTAGTAGATTAGTAGATAAGGGTTCTCTTTATACTCTTAGTATTCTTAGATTATTTAATAACTCTATAACCTAGTTATTTTATTCGAATAGTACTAAAGGTCTAGAAGGTAATAAAGGTATAGGTAAAAGTTATTAGAATTATAATAGAGGAAAAGAAGGTAGATTTAGATATTATAAATAATAATCTATTTCTAAAATATTATTAATTAATAAAAGAGTTAAAGGTAGATTACTATCTCTATTAAAAGTATAATATAGGCTCTAATAAATATTATAAAGTAGAATATTATAAGTAAAGTACTATTATTTCGACTTTATAATAGAGCTCTTATATCTACTATAAATATATATATTCTATTAGTAAAAGTAATACTTAATAAGACTTTATTATAAGGTAATAATATATTAAAGAAGTAGAACTTAAAACTAATTAGATTAAATAAATTAGTAGTTTTAATATATAATAATTTAATCTAATTAGAGCTTAGATAGCTTTATTAGCTCTTTTACTAGGTATTTATAAAAGTATTATTATAATATTATTTAATAGTAATTATATTCTCTAGGTTTCTATCCCTAGGCCTACTTCTATAGTAAATATATATTATAAATTATAGTATTAAGAAAGTAAAAGAAATAAGAATACTAGTTATAATAGAAGGTTTATTAAGTTAAAAATATAGCCTATAATTAATCTATAATATTATAACTATTTATATTTTAATTATAGTTATTTATAATCTATAGTATTAGTATATAAACTTAATCTTAAAAGAAATCTAGAATAGTATTAAGATTAATACTACTACTAGATAGAGATAGTAGTAGTAGTAGTAGTAGAAGTAGTAGTATAAAACCGGTTATAATAGACTTAAATTTAAACGCTCTATAAGCTAGTTTTAGTAATAATTTCCTATTCTTTTACTTATAATAAGGTTATAAAATAAAGCTATTCCTATTATAGATTATTAATAAAAAGAATATATTCGAGGTATTTTTCTAAGTAATTATAAGAACTTTATTCGCTTAAAGTAGTAGAAGTAGTTTACCCTTCTTAAGTTCTATAGGTTTTAATATTTAAATAGTTATTAATTAACTTTATATATTATTATTTATTTAGTAATATAGGTTAGAAGGTATATTATATTAAGTCTATTCTATAAAGAGGCTAAGTATAATAGTAGTAGTAGTAGATTATATAATATAGAACTAAGTTACCCCGGTTCCGATATTATATATAGGAGGTAGAATTATACTAGTATTTCTACTTAATACTCTCTCTCGAAGCTAGCTCCTATAAACGTAACTCCGGTATTATACTTAGAGGCTTAAAAGTACTTATAAAAGTAGGATCTTAGCTACCTTAAAATTATCCCTAAACGAACTTTCGTCTACCTTAGTTTATATAAGGAATCGGCTATAGGAATAAATAAAATTATAAAGAAGAATTATTATTATATTCTTTTTAATATTATACTTCGTACTCCCTCTAGTATAAAGTAGTATACTTTCCTAAAGGGGGTTTTCCTTAGTTCTATACTACGTACTCTCCTAAGAAGTAGTTAATATTATACTCTATACTCCTTATATTAGTCTCTAGTACTCCCCCTCGAGTCGCTCCCCTTAGAGTCGGCTCTCTCTTAGTCCTATACTACGTACTCTTCTAAGGTAGGTTCGCTCTCCCTAGTATTATCCCTTCTAGAGTATTTACCTTCGGCTCCTCCTCTCTCCCTCCCCTCTAATACCCTATATCTCCCCCTCGAATACTATATAATCTCGGGAACTATAGGGAAAGTATAGTAGACGAAACTAAAAACTAAGTANTTATAAACGTCGAAAGTATTATAAAGGCTTATAGAATAGAGAGAATCTTAAAAGAACGCTTAAAGGTATATTAAGCTTATATATAAAATAGTTAAAAGTAAGAATACTTTTATATAGTATAATTAAGTCCTTTTATATAACTTAGATTTAATAGTTTTTATTAGGATATAACGGTTCTAATACTCTTATATAATATAGAGTTCTTATAACTTAGAATTTAGAACTTATAAGGGCTTATATTCTTATTAATAGCCTTATCTAAGGGGCTAATAGGGCTTATATCCTTACTTAACTACCTACTGTTTAGTTTAAAGGGTTACTACTCCTTCTTTTAAAGTATAAACCTAAGAAAGCCTTCGTTTATTAGTAACGTAGTATCTTATAGCTATAAATACTCGACCGTATAGATTAGCGCGAACCTAAGCTTATAACCTATTCGGTAATATAGGTTAGAAGATATATTATATTAAGTTTATTCTACGAAAAGGCTAAGTATAGTAGTAGTAGTAGTAGATTACGTAATACGGAACTAAGTTACCCCGGTTCTAATATTATATATAGAAGGTAGAATTATATTAGTATTTTTACTTAATATTATTCTTATATATTAGATTATACTTAAAGAATTACCTTACTACTTATACTTCCTTTATAGTTCCTACTACGCTAATTCTAATATTTTAAAGAGCTAAAAAGAGATTAAAGGTAGTAAAATAATTATTAAAAAAGATACTAAATTTATAGGCCTTATATAGAAGTAATTTCGTAATAGAGAGTACTATATAAGTAGTCTATAATAAATCTAGAATCTTAACTACCTTAGTAGTCCCTAGATAATTAGCCCTTAATAAAGGAATATTAAATAAGGTAATTATATACTATAGATCTTCTAAATAAAGTTAAATCGAAAGTTAATAATAAAGCTACTATTATATAAAGTAAGTATTTAATATCCCTTCTTAATTAGCTTTCTCTTTTACTTCTTTTTATACGAACTCTTTCCTATAAATTATATTATTTACTTATTATAGGAGAGGAGTTTACTAGGTATAAAGACCGAGTAAGAAATAGTTTATATATATTCGAAAAGTAGAAATAGTTTTATATACTATTTAGCTTTAATTTACTTCTAGGTTTAAGGGTTTATAGTCTAGTTAGATACCTTAAAAAAGCGCTTAATTTACTTAAATTAATAGTAACTTATTTAGTATATTAGTTTATAATAAATTAAATATTACTAAAAGTTCTTAATCTTTTTATTACCTTTTAAACCTAGGTATATTAATATAGTAAGAAATATCTTAATATTATTTATATAATAAAGTTCTTAGAGTTATATATTAAGGCTACCTTAGAGGGGAAAGCGGAGTTTTTTAAATAGTTATATAAAAGGGAAACTATTATAAGACTATTTCTAGATAATTTAAAATTATATAACTATTTTAATTAAAAACTATTTTAATTAAAGATTATTTTAGATTTTAAACTAATATAAGACTATTTAAAGAACAAATAATCTAACATTTATAACTATATAAATAAAAAATAATCTTAAGACTATTTAAAGTTATAATAGTTTAAATAAATAATAGTTTTAATATTAAATAGTTTTAAAACTATTTTATAACTATTTTATTTATAAATAGTTTATATTTATAACTATCTTAATATTAAATAGTTTTAAGATTATTTTAGCTATAGATAGTCTTATATTTATAACTATATTTTATTTTAATAGTTTAATTTCTAAATACTTATAAGATAGTTATAGGACAGTTCTTAGACGCTTCTAGAACGCTTCTAGAACGCTTCTAGGACACTTCTAGGATAGTCCCGGGATAATATAGAAAAGTACCCCTATAGAGCTATATATAGGGCGTAGAGCTATAGCGTATAGGCTATATTATATACTTGGTATAGCTCCTATACGCTTAACCCTAACGCTATAAAAATATAGGTATTAAATTTAGTTAATTTAGCGAAATTTAACGGGCGTATATTATAGGCGGTATAACGTACAATGTTAGGTACAAGGGTAGGAGGATAGAGTACTATATATAAGGTAGATACCTATAAGCGCTCGTGCTTAGAGTTCCTAGTACACGCGCCGCCGCTTATATAATTATACCTAGGAGTAGGATTTAGGATAGGTTTAGGACGCTCCTAGAACGCTTTTAGAACGCTCTTAGAACGCTCGCGGGATAGTTCTAGATAGTCCTAGAACGCTTTTATCTTTAGGAAATAATTCTTAATTATCTTATTAATATAACTATCTTAATATTTAAAACTATCTTTATAAATAAACTACTTCTATACCCTTCTACTATTACCTAGCGGTTTTTTTCCTAGGACTATATTCTATATAAGACTCTTAGGTAAGAGTCTAGAGACTATCTAAAAAACTCCGCTTTCCCCTCTAAGGTAGTCTTAAGGAAATACTAAATATTAGTATATATATTTATATTATTATAAAGAGTCTTAAAGATTAAATAAGTAAAATATAAAAAAGAGAATATAATTAGAAGGTTAATATTAATAGAATTAGAAAAATAAAAGATCTATTTATAAGGTTAATAGTTTTACTTAAGTAGAATAAATCTACCCTAGATATTAATAGTATCTAGGATTACCTAGTATTTCTTATATAATTAAGGCTATTATTTAAAAAGTAAACCTTTACTAAGGTCCTAGCCTTAAAGGTATTTAGAGTTATTAAAAGAGGAGTTAAAGAAATTATTATTAAAAGTAAGAAGGTTTAGTATATTATAGGATTAATAGATTAATAATATAAGTATTTAATAGAAAGAGAATAAATTAGAGAGTAAAAGAAAGTAATAAAGTACTATTATTATAATATCTACGTTCTAGCTAAGAAGGGGTTATTATATAGTACTATCTAAGATAATCTATAATACTACTATATATTAGCTAGCTATCTATACTTATACTCCTTTAGAACCTTATATAAATATATAAGATTATATTTAGTATCCGGGCTTAAGAAGCTAAACTAATACTAATTAGTAATTATAGATTAACTATCTAATTCTTTATATAACCCTTAAAGTAACCCTCTCTCTCTAGTTCTTATACTAACTTAAGATACCTCTATAACTATACTAAACGAACTATAATATCTACCTATAATAAAACTAAAGCTAATAACTCTCCTAGACCTAATTCTAAAGGGAAAGGGAAAGTAGCTTCTACTTTTAATAAACTTAAAGTATTTATTAAAAAGAAGATTAAACACTATATAAATAGAAAAGAAGAAGGTTTAATACTATTTAATATTTTTTAAGTAGACTTTAAAGAATAGTTAAAATTATAGTAGATTTTAATATTATAAATAGTAGTAGTAAAGAATATAAGAGAAATACTTTAAAAGAAAGGAATAAATATTAAAATAAGAGACTATAATAAAAAGCTTAAACCTACGAATTATACGTTATTCGAACTATAAAAGAAGAATATAATAGTACTATAGGCTAAGGAGGATTTATTAGTAATATAGAATAGTAGAGTAAGGGCTAAGGTATTTCGAGGGTATTATAAAATAGTAATATCTTTAAAAGTATTATTAAGAAGGAGTTTAAGAAGGAGTTTATATAGTAGATCTTAAATAAGTTAAAAGAGTTAAAAGAGTTAAAAGAGTTAAAAGAGTTAAAAGAGTTAAAAGAGTTAAAAGAGTTAAAAGAGTTAAAAGAGCTTAGAGAGTATATTCTCTTTAATAAGAGATAATATATTTAAAGGTCTTAAAGATAAAATTATATAGGTTCTATTAAAACCGAATAAACACTTAAAATAACCTAAAGAAGTACTACTTCTACCCTTAATAATACTAACTCTAGTATAAATAGTATAAATAGTATAAATAGTATAACTACTACTAGCTATATAACCGTAACTACCGCTATCTCTACTAAACCTAGTACTACTATACCTAGTATAAAATCTAGTACTACTACCTTTTACTTTATATATAGTACTAAAACCGGCCTTAAATATACTATTATTTATCGGGACCCTAAGTTTCCTAGTATTTATACTAGATAAATAGTAGTATTAGTACTAAATATATAGTAATTATACTTTATACCTAATTAGGTAATATAGTTAATAATTATATATAAATAGGTAGTATACTAGATAAAATAAATAAAATAACCTAACTTTTTAATAGAATAACCTAATCTTTTAGTAATACTAGCGTCCTCTACTACTAGCTACTAATACTATTACTCTAGTACTAGTCCCTAAGGAAATTAATAAGCTATTTTAGGGTACTTATACCTTAGAGTTTGGAAGAGAAATAACTATATTAAAGAAGTACTACTATAATAATATAAATAAGTTTAGTAGTACTAGAGATAACTTTTTACTTAAACTTTATACCTTTTATAATAATACTATAAGTTATAGAATACTAATTAATAAATAATTAATCGCTTTACTAATTATACTTAAAGGATAGGCCGCTAGTTTTTATAAAACTTATATTTAAACTCTCTTAGTTAAACCTTTAATTTAAAAGGCTTATACTATAATCTAATAGCGATTTAAAGGTTTCGAATATTAAATATACTCTCTAGTAGAATAGAACTCGCTTAGCCTTAATAAAATAAAAGAATAAAATCCTAATAAAATATACTCCTAGTATTTTAATATTATATTAAATAAGATAAAGGAGATTTAATACTAACTAACTCCTAGTCTTTAAAATAATAATATATTCTATAATTAATTAATACTAGTATATTATAGAACGTTAGCCTATCTAAATACTTATATATTACTAACTTATAGAGTACTAGATTTAATTAATAGTATAAAGACCTCTCTAGTAGTTTAGAAAAGTATTAATAAAGTAGGGCCTAAGGTACTACTATAAGTAATAACACCTTAACACTCTATAGTTTATAATACCTCTTTATATAATAAATATAATATAGTATTAATAATAGAGATAGATATATATTTTATAGATTAAAGACTTTATAGAAGACTACCTACTAGTAGCGACGAACGTTATCTACTAGGTTTAGGCGGTTTCTAGTCGAACTATAAAAAGAAATGTTTTATATATAGAAAAGAGGATTATTAGTCTAATTAACACCTATATAAAAAAAGAAAGAAATCTTATAAAGAATTTTAGAATAAGAAAAGAACTAATCCTAATAGATAAGATAAATATAGGTCTCTATAAAAGTTTACTAAATATCTAATAGAATATAAAGGTACTAATTCTAAACCTATAGTTAAAGCTACTACTAATATATAATAGAATAAAGACCTAGAGATAGGATAGATTTATATTAATAGAAATAAAGAGGAAGATAATAAGGAAATCTTTATAAATAGTACTACTTAGATAGCTTATAGTAATAAACTAGATAAAGATTCTATTAGAAGTATTATATATAACTTAAAAAATTAAGTATACTTATATACTATTCTTATAGAACTAAATAATAGTAAACCTTTAGATATATTCCTTACTCTATTTAAAAGTTAAAATAGATATAGGCTAGTATACTACTAGGGAATTATTATTAATACTAGTATATTAGCGATATCTACTATAGGATTTAGATAGTATATAGTATATAATAAACTTTATTATACTTAACTTAATATATCTATAAAAGGGTAAGTTAATATTAAGTTTAGTAATAGACTAGGATTATATAATATTAGTTTAATCTTTCTTAATACTCTAATTAGTATAATCTAGTTTTATATACTCGAAGGAGATACTCTATTCCTATACTATCTTATAAATATAAATAAGATATAAGTTAAATTCGATAATCTAGAAAATATACTTATTAGTAAATTAGAAAAGAAAGTACCTATTATACGTTACTAGGGTTACTTATTCTTTTATTAGAACTATAATAAATAACTAGATATAACTATATACCTTTATAAATTAATAGTAATTAATAGAATACTAATAGAAGTAAATATCCGCTAGTTATACTATTAATTTAGCTATCTATTAATATAACAATTAGCTAGAATACTTAAATAAATAGGATATAAAGTAGACTTTAAATTCTTAACCTTTTTAAAGAAGTTTTACTACTATTATTAGTTATATAGTAAGTCTCCTAGAAGATTTAAGTTTACTATCTATAATAACTTAGAGTTTAACTTTAATATTTATATTAATATATATTAGATTAATAACTAGAAGGTTCTATATTATATAGATAAATCGACTAGATTTTAAGTAGCTAGGTTTATAGATAACTTAAAAGTAAAAATAGTTTAGAGGTTATTCTAAGAAATATAGGTAGATATATACCTTAGTCTACTAGACTTCTTAACCTATAATTAAAGAACTAACTTTATTAGAAAGGAGTTTCGATTATATACTAAAATAATAGGTACTAAAACAATTATTATACCTACTAAAGCTTACTACTTAATTAGAAAGGTTAAACTTTACTATAAACTATTAAGAAGGGCGTATAATATTATTAAGGTAGAACTTCCTTTAATAAAAGATACTAAAGTATTATAAATAGTATTTAAAGCTATAAACAACTTAGTAGAACTAGATAGTATTATACTAACTTTACTAGTATTTAGAGCCTATCTATAAATAACTAAAGAAGAACCTCCTATAGTAGAGTACTTTTAATAAGCTACTACTATACTTAAGGTAATAAAAGAACTCTAAAACCTATAGTTTAAAAGATAAATATAAGATATATTAAGAACTAGGAATAGATCTTTAATTACTTACTTAAAATTACTTAATACTAGCGATTTAGTAATTATATAGAGAGTTATAAATTATAAAGGAAGGTAGGAAGGACTATTTAAGTTAATAAGAATATAAGGAGAAGATATTATAATTAAAGAATATAGAGAGTAAAAGATATTCTAATCTATTTTAGTATAGCCTTATTATAAAGACAAAGATAATAAAAATACTAAGATATCTAAAGGAAGTAATAGAGAAGATAGAGCTAATAATTATTAAGATACTATAGTAGCTCTACTAGCTATTAATAAAAGTTAACTATAAATACTTAACTATAAACCTTAAATCCTTAGAACTCGACGCTAAGAAGTACCTAAAGTACCTACTATACTAGTATAAAGTATATTTCTACTATAAGATCTTTAACTACTTCTAAGATAAGAATAAAGACTAATATTTAGACCTAAACCTAATTTAAATACTCTACTAAAGAGATATAGACGTCCTCTAAAAAAGAGAATCTATATACTAGTATTCTATTTAAAAGTTAACTCTAAAGAATAAATACTTAATATAAATATAGTTTACTACTAATAGGATAATAGTAAGTATACTAAGATCTTTTAAATTAACCTACTAGATAAGGAAAATATATACCTAGCCTTTAAACTAGAATAACTTAATAAGATAATAAAAGCTATTAATAATAAAGAGATTAAAGGACTTACTAGAAGGAGAGTAATTAATATTATTAATTAGAATAACGTACTACCTAGTATATATATATTTAACTCTAAGTTTATTTAAGATATTTAGAATAAAAGTATACCTAAAGAGTATATAAAGTTAAGACTAGTTATCTAGGTATAGGGCGACTAAGAGAAATCCCTTATACTTACTAAATCTCCTATAATACAAAGGGTTAGTTAACGGCTTATACTTATAATTATAACCCTAGGTAGCTTTAAGGAATCTAATCTATATCTTTATAATATAACCTAGGCCTATACCTAGTCTCTTACTAATTTAAACTAGCGTTTTTATACTAGACTACTAAGGAATCTACCTTAACCTAAGTAGTAAGGTAAGATATTACTTATACGAAAGCCTTAGTATAGTATACTAGAAGCTAGAAACTACTAGTATAAAATATACTTATAATTCTATATTAATTAACCTAAATACTAGATATTAATATATAATTTATATCTCTTATATATTAATAAAGAAAGAGCTTAAGATATTATTAGATTATAAACTAATAATACCTTAATTCTTATAAATAAGGAGTTCGCTTAATAAGAATAAGATAAACTTTATAAGACTAAGCTAATAGCGAAACTAAGAGAGTAATTATCTACTAAGAAACCTATTAAGTTTAATAGTAGTCTAGTATTAAAGGAGCCTAATAGTTTACTAATACTTATATAGAAAAAGTAGGCTAAATAGATAGAGTAAGTCTATAATAAAGCTATTAATTCTTATAGAACCTATAAAAAGGTAAGAGAAAACCTAACTCTATAATAGTAATATAAATTATAATAGGCTTAAGGCGCCTATTTAGTAACTATATTATAACTAGAGGCTACCTTTAATCTATTATACGCTACTTAAATAAAAGAGCCTTTAAAAGATAATATTAACCTATTAAATAAACGTTTAAAGTAGATAAAGGATTATACTAAATAAAGACTTAAATATATATAACGTAATAATAAAATACTTAAACTTATTCTATTTATAAATAGTATATTTACTAACCTTAAAGATCTAAGTTCCTAGATTAGATATATACTTATACTTATTAATAGAATAGGAAAGGTAAATGTAATTTACTAGAGTTCTATAAAGTATAAATATATTACTTATAGTATCCTTACTTTAGAGCTTTATACTCTTAGTAGTAGATTTAATCTTACTTTCTCTATTAAAACTACGATTAATAGGATCCTTAATTCTATAGTTCTACTTAAAGTTTATATAGATTTAAAGTTACTATATAACTATATTATTAAATTAAGTATAACTAAGAAGAAGAGACTTATAATTAATATTAATATATTATAATAAAGGTTCGAATATAAAGAGATTAATAATTTCTTATAGACCTTAGGACTATAAAATATTACTAATACTATAACTAAATTAAAGTATAATAGTATACTTAAGAACCTAATTAATATAAACTATATCTAGTATAATATTAAGGAATAGGTAGAAAGGACGGTAAAGAAGGAGGAGATAGCTAAGGAATAGGAAAGGGACTATTTCGATGTTTTTACTTATTTTATTTAATTATTTATAAGTAGTACTAGTATTATAATATTTACGTTCTAGCTAAGGAGGGGTTATTACGTAGTACTATCTAAGATAGTCTATAATACTACTATATATTAGCTAGCTATCTATACCTATACTCTTTTAGAACCCTATATAAATATATAAGATTATATTTAGTATCCGAGCTTAAGATACTAAACTAATAACTATTAAATAGATAAAATAGACCTACTATTATTATTATTATTATTATTCTAAAAGTAGTTATAGTTATAATAGTTAAAACTCTAACTAATAGATTAAACTATAAGAAGCTATAATTCTACTATTATTAGTATAATTATAACCTTTATAAAACTATTATTTACGAGGCTAGACGGGCTCGTAGGCTCGCCCTCGCCCTTTTATTATATCTAAAGTCTCTTTATAAGTTTATTAAATATATATAATATTTAATTATTTAATTATTAATAAATAGTTTAAATAATTCCGGTGCGAGCACGCCTTGCTAGCTACGCTAGCTCGTACGAACTTACCGGCTCTAAAATAGATATCTTAGCTAAGGTTTTATACTTTAATAATAATAAGTTATTTAATTAAGACTTAAATACTAAGGAAAAAGACGTACTTATAAGGCGGATTATATACTAATACTTAAAGTAATATACCCCTACTACTATACTAAAATCTATAGTTATACTTATATATACGTCTATACCCTACTAGCTATAGATATCGTAATAGTATCGCGAGAACACTAGAATATAGCCTAAATGCTTAGATAATTAATACTCGCTCTATATATATTTTAAATCCGATTCTAGCGCGATAAGGGCGTAAGAGTAGTAGTAGTAGTAGTTTTAGTATTTCTAGCCCGTACGCTAGCGCCTTAGTATAACCGTTCCTACGCCTACTCCTATACTTTAACCTATTCTACTATTCTAGCTATATAGTTAAAATAAGTACTTTAATTAAACACTTAATATACTAAAATATTAGAAGAAGCTAGTATTATATATATATATTTATATTATAAATATACTTCTAGCTAGATAAAAGTATAAAAGTAGTTAATTAATTAATAATTAAATAAATAATAATAATAAGATTATATATTAATAATATAATATAGTTTATATAAATTAACGCTAGTAATAAAGTATAAAACCTCTAAAAGGATATAATAAAATACTATTTCTTATATAATCTTCTAGAAATATATAGTATTAATTAAATAAGAATATTTAATATTTAATAATTAAATAATAACTATATTTTAAACTAATTATATATATAGTTTCTATAGTATTTATAACCTAGCTTTATATATAGAGTTTTAACTTAGATATATACCTAGTATTCTATTTCTAATATAGTCTTTTACTTTTATTTCTTATTATAATTTTAATATAGTAAAGTATTATTTATAAAACCTTTATTATATTATATAATATTAGTATAGAGATATTTATAAAAGAAAAACAGAATATTTAATTATATATTATATTAGTACTAAGGAGTAATATTAAATAACTACTTATAGTACTCGAATAAATAGACTTAATTATATAATATAAATAAAGAATATTATATATTTTAATATATAAAGTATTATTAAGAGTTAATATATATAGTAATAGAGCTTTATATATACTATTACTAAATAGTTATATATTATATAACTATTTATAGACTTTTATTACCTTAGTATAGTAGTAGAGTTATCTAGTATAATACTTTTATTTTAATATATATTTTACTTTATTTCTTAAATCTTTAAAAGAAACCCTAGAATCCTTTATAAGGTCTAGAATATTAAACCTTTAATTCTTATAATACTAAATCTCGTTTATATATATATAGCTCTTTATATCTATATAGTAGTATTATAATTTATTAGAAAAATATATAAATAAAACTCATTTATAGGAATAATTAGGTACTATTATATTCTCTAAGTATATATTCTTCTAATATATATTTATATATAAGGCTATATAGGTATAAAGAGCTATATATATATATATAGCTCTTAGTATAGCTTCTTATATATATAAATTAATATAAGTTCTAAACCTTATAAGAATATAAAAGTCTTTCTAGAGACTCTTATACTAAGATTAAGTAATAGAATATATATTAGATACTAATAGCTTCGAATCTAATATAATTAAATAAACTATAGAAAATAAATATATAATTTTACTAAAGGTTATATTATTAAAGCTAGCCTTTAAGCTATAAACCTTTATATAACCTTTAAATAATACCTTTCCTTAATAAAATATAATTAACTTAATTTAAATAAATATAGTTATATTATATTTCTATTTTTAAGGAGAAAATAAATAATAAAAGATAAAAACCTTTAAAGAGAATTTTATAAGTATAATATTAATTAGAAAGTTTAAGCTATTTAATTAAGTTATATTAAAAAGTAACTTATAATTAAATAAAAACCTTAATAGTACCCTTATTTCTTTTATATACTTAAAATATATTATATTAAGCTATTACTCTAGTATAGATATTTTATTTTAATATAGATTTACTTCTTATATCTTAAATTCCTTTAAGACTCTTATATAAAGATTAACTTCTTTATAACTATAATATTAAGATTTATTAAGTTATATATAAAGTCTTTATTAATATATATTATAACCTTCTAGATATTCTTAATTTTATATTTAATTTAAAAGATATCTAATATAAAATACATTAGCTTTAAATATAAACTACTTTATATATATTTTAATTCTTTTTTTATATTACTTAATATAGTTTAAATAAATAGAATAAAATAATAAAGAAACTATATTTAGAAATTTATAAAGTAAATATACTAAGTTTTAATATTAATAACTTAAACCTTTTATCTAGTATTCTATAATAAAGGTTCTTATATATTATACTCTACTAAGATTAATAGATATTAAAATACTAATAAACTAATATATATATAATCCCTTTAAAATAGAAACTTAATTATAATATTTATATACTTTTCTAACTTATTAAGGTAATACTCTATACTCTATAGTATTTTAGTCTTAGCTAAGGCCTTTATACTTCTATTCTTTATATTTAACCTCTTATTTTAATAATTAAAATAAATACCTAGTATTTTAAAGTCTCTTACTTTATTAGATTTTATAAATACTTTCTATTTACCTTATAGCTAGCTTATCTTTCTAATTAAACTTCTATATTTTATATTATATATAATTATCTTCTAATAATATAAATAAAGAAGTTATATATATACTAAATTATATATTTACTTATTTAATAATCTAGTATAATTCTATTATTTTAATACTAATTTATTTATATTCTCTTTAAGTATTTCTAAGACTCTTATATTAAGATTATTTATTTAATAAATATAATATATAGATTATAACTATAGTTATATAACTTAGTAGTTATCGAGTTTTTATTCTTAGCTAGCTAGTTAGTTTATTTTATATTTTAGTCTCCTATATATATTTACTTAGTATATAAGTATATCTTTAATAGTATACTTGTTTCTTATTTATTTAACCTTATTCGAAAGCAAGCTAGTATAAATAAAATAGAACTATAGAACTATCTTTTTATAAACTTATAATATAATAATACTTATAAAGTCTTAAATTAACCTTTATATAGTTATAAAGAGCTAATTAAAGAAGTATTTAATTATTCTTTAATTATATTTTTATTAAGTAGTATTAAGAATTTTAGAATTCCTAGTAATCTTTTATATCTTTTTATAAAGTAAATATACTAAGTTTTAATATTAATAACTTAAACTATTCGATTAGTATTATATAATAAAGGTATATATATTATACTTAACTAAAGTTAATAAGTATTAAAATAATAATAAATAAAGTTAAGTATTTAATTCTTAGCTAAAACTGTTTTATTTCTATTAAATTTATTTAATCTCTTATATTAATAATTAAAACAAATACCTAGTATTCTAAAGTCTTTTTTTATATTAGAGTTATTTTATAAATAGTTTTTATTTACTTTTAAGCTAGTTAATCTTTCTAATTAAACTTCTTTTATTTATATTATACTATTATTTCTTAATAATATAAATATAAAAGGTTATATATATATAGATACTATATTATATATTTACTTATATAGTAATCTAGAATAATAGTATTATTTTAATAGTAATTTATTTCTTATTTATTAAATTCCTTCTAAGACTTTTCTACTAAGATTATATAAACTATAACTATAGTTATATATCTTAGACTATATTTATATACCTTAGTAATTACTAAGTATATAACTATATCTTTAATAGTATATTTATTTCTATTAGTTATAAGTAGTAGTACTATTAAGCTTTAATTATAGTAATTCTTATTTATTTAAATTTAATCGAAAGTATAAATAAATCTAGTATAAATAAAATAGAACTATATAACTATTTATTTATAAAGTTATTATATAATAATATTAATAAAGTCTTTAATTAACTTTAAATTAATTAAAAAGTACTAATTTAAGAAGTATTTAATTAGCCTTTAATTACCCTTTATTTATATCTTTATTAGATAATACTAAATAATTTATATAATATATTATATAAATATTCTCTAGAGATAGTAAGAATTCTCTTATAAGGTATAGATTATAATAGGTAGAGGGTATATTAAAGAGTATATTAAACTAAGGAGAAAAAAGGTTAAGACTTATACTCGAGTAATATATAGCTAATACTATCTTATATAACGCTAGTTCTAACTTAAACTTAGTACGCCTAGACTCTAGTTACTATATATATATATATATATATAATTTCCTTAATATAATAGTTTTAAATAGTTATAAAGAGCTAATTTAATAAGTACTTAAATATTCTTTTATAGAGTTAGTATTAATTAAATAATATATATAAAGATTTATATTATACTTTATTAACTCTAATTTCTAGCTCTAATACTAACTCTAGCTAAACTTTAAAAGTATTAGTTACTCTTTTATTTCTAATTATAATAGTAATAAATAGTAAAATATCTTATAATATTTTCTATATAAGCTTATATATATTATTCTAATAATTACTATTTAATAAAGTCTATAAAGTCTTTATATAATAGTACTTATTAGTTCTTTTATTATTCTTTAAATAGATTAAAGATATTAGTATAATTATATAAGAACTTTATAAATTAATAATTAAATATATACTTTAATTAGCTTTAGAGACTTAATTTAAAGATATATTAAAACTATTATATAAAAGCTTTATTAAGGAATATATAAGTTTTACTATTTATAGTTATTTAGTTATAAAGGTTACTAAGTATAACTTTCTTTATCTTTTAAAGTTAACCTAGTATTAATATAAGTAAATATAGTATTTAAGGCTACTTATATACTATACCTTAGTACCGAGAACTACTATATATAGTAGTAGTATATATAATACCTTTACTTAGTATATATAACTTATAGATTTTATAATATATTATATTTAATACTAAACTATTAGCCTTATATTATACTTTTCTTATTATCTTTCGACTATATTAACTTAGAGTTAAACTAATAGTTATATTATATATAAAGGTTTTATTATTTTTATATAAAATAATAATTAATTAGTTATATTTAGAAGTTAATATTCTTTATATATTAGAGAATATATACTCTATTTAACTATAAGTAATCGTATAATTAAAAATATCTATTAACTATTAATAAAGCTTTAAACTAATTATTCCTTTTATATTTTAAAGTTAAATATAAGGCTTTAACCTATAAACCCTTTTTAAAAATATATTATTTAAAGTAAAGTTTATAACTTAAAGCCTTTATTTTAATCTCCTTATTAAAGGTAAAGTATTTACTATATAATATATATTAAATAATATTTATTTTTAACTCTTTATATATATTTAATTTTAATCTTCTATTTTAATAGAGATTTAATTCTTATATCTTTAATCTCTAAAAGAAATAAGTACTAATTTATCTTTATATAAAGAATTTATATATTAGTACTTTAGCTTTAGTAGTATATATAAGCTCTCTCTCTCTTTAGAGTTAAAATATATCTTAGTAAAGGCTTTCTATTATAATAATAATAAGTTATTTAATTTAGACTTAAATACTTAGAGAAATATAAAAGAGTAATTAATTATATAATAAATATTTAAGTAATTTACTTTTATTACTTTATAATATCTATAGTTATATATATATATATTATAATTAACTATATATATATATGTCGTTATAGTAACCGAGTAAATATACTCGGTAGTACGAACTAGCTAACTAGGCTAGTCCTACCTATACTATTCCGGTACTACTTCTATACCTTTAACTCGGTATATATAATATAATAGAATAGTCTAATACTAAGGTTTAGCCTCTCCTATATTATACCTTATATTTAACGAATAGTTAAACTAATACTAATTAGTATTATACGCGTATAGATTAGAGACTTTTAATATACTTTATAAGACTTTGTTTATAAAGCTATTTATACTATAAATAAGCTAAAAAGTAGACCCTACTACCTTAAAACATTAGAATATTAACTTAACTACTCTACTAAAATACGCTATAAATATAAATAATAGTAGAGTATTTATACTATCTCTCTAAGTAATAGTAGATACTCTTACTAGTAACCTAGGTAGCCCTCTACCCCTACCGGGTAAAGTAGACTATCTACTAACTAAATATAGTTCGAGTCGAGTATTTAAACTAAACGACTATAATTCCGAAGATAATATTAAGGAGGATTAGAATTATCTTAAATTAACTTAAGGAGTATAATAACTTAGTAGTATTAAGGACTATTTATATAGTTAAATTAAGACTATTACTTAAATAGCCGAATACTTATAATATTAATAATACTAGGTAGATAAGCTAACGTCTAAGAATTCTAATTTTAGCTTTAATAGATCTATTAATTAAGTATCTTTTATTAAATTAATTAATTAAGTACCTTCTATTAGTAATAGTTAACTCTACTAATATACTAAGAATAGTAAACTACTTTAGGATAGTATATTAGAGATTACTCCTAATTAATATATAAAGGTAGTAATTAATAACTATTAAAAGAGTATAATTTAAAATAAGGAACTTACTAATAAATATACTTATAAATTTCAAGGCTAGGATTTATAATACTTTAAGAGTTATAATCTAAATATCTATAGATTACTTTAATTAGTACTTTATTAATAAGAAGTACTTATTATACTTACCTTAGAGGGGAAAGCGGAGTTTTTTAGACGGTCTAAAGACTCTCGAAAGAGGGTTTTATATCGAATATAGTTCTAGGAAAAAAACCGCCAGGTACTAGTAGGAGGGCAGTTTATTTTTAAAGATAGTTTTAAATATTAGATAGTTATATTAATAAGATAATTAAGAATTATTTCCTAAAACTAAAAGCGTTCTAGGACTATCCGGAACCGTCCCGCGACCGTCCCGCGACCGTCCCGCGACTGTCCCGCGACCGTCCCGAGAGCGTCCTAAACCCGTCCTAAATCCTACTCTACACATATGATTACGTAAGCAGGGTACGTGCGCAGGGCACTCCCGGCCTGCGCGTGGGCGCTAGTGGGCATGTTCGGGCATGTTCCCCGCGTATACTATATATACTAATAACCTTATCGCCTATATTACCGCTATTAGAGACATGAATAGTACCTTAAAGGCCTAGGGGAGGTTTTTTACACCGTCCTACGACCGTTCCTAGCTCGTTATAAATATATAGGTATTATATTCTTATAATAGTATTAGAATGATTTAGTCTCCCTTCCTAAACTATAATCGTTATATAGTATAACTATTCTAGAAGGATTAAGATTTTTCAAATACTTATAGTAGATAATACTTATATATTTTTTAATTATTATATATTAGAAGCGTTTAGTTTATTATAATTATTCTAGGAGCGTCGTATAACCGTTCCGTAAGCGTTCTACGAGCGTTGCGCAAGCGTTACGAGTTCAAATCGTTACGAGTGTAAATCGTTACGAGGGTACTAGTGCTAAGCCAAGACCTTGGGACCTTAGGATAGCCTTATCCATATGTCCCAGGAACCCGATTAGTATCACACAACCACGTACGCAGGTAGGCTTCAGAGCGGCCGTGTACGCACGCCCGTGAATTTTACCCGAATCGAACGATTTTACAACTTATAATTTAATAGCGTTGAGGTTCGTAGAGTAGGAGCGGTACCGAGTACTTTTTACTATCCGTGCGCGCCCTACTCCGAGGCAGGTTCCCTACTAATACTTCTATTATAATTAGGCTATTTAAGTATTAGAGCTTATAAAAATTTCTAAATATAAGACTTCTTAGATAGTTTTATTTTATAAGTNCCCTTAACGCTCGCTAAGCTTAACGCTTCTAGAACGCTCGTAGGCGTATTAGCGCCAAGACATGGTTATACCACGCTGTAAAAAACCCCCCCCTGGCCTTTAAGGTATATGTGTATGAATGTAGATAAATAAGTGTAATAAGCGAAGGTAGCTAGAATAGCCAGCTATATATAGGACAAATGCTAACGTAATCGATAACGTCTATATAGCCGTCACAGCCGCCTATAATACGCGCCCGTTAAATTTCGCTAAATCGACTGAATTTAACACTTATATTTTAATAGCGTTAGGGTTAAGCGTATAGGAGTACTACCGAGTACCAGATATGGCCCGTACGTGCGGCTCTGCGCGGTTCTAAAGAGTACTTTTCCGTACCGTCCCGGGACCGTTCTAGAAGCTTCCTAGAAGCGTTCGAGAACGCTTCTACGACTATCTAGCGACTATTTATATATTAAACTATTAATATATAATATAGTTATAAAATTAAGACTATTTATAGCTATAATAGTCTTAAAACTATCTTATATTTAAATAGTTATAAATATAAACTACTTATAAATAAAATAGTTATTTAATAGTTTTAAAACTATTTAATATTAAAACTATTATTAATTTAAATAATTATACTTATAAATAATCTTAAGATTATTTTATATTTAAATAGTTATAAGTTCTAGACTATTTACTTTTTAAATACTCTTATATTAGTTTAAAACTTTAAATAATCTTTATAATAAATAGTTTTTAATTAAAATAATTATATAATTTTAAACTATCTAGAAATAGTCTTATAATAGTTTCCCTTTTATATAACTATCTATAAAACTCCGCTTTCCCCTCTAAGGTAGTATTAATAAACTTATAGTTACTTAAGTACTTTATAATATAGTATAGAGAAAAGGAGGGTATATATAGCTCTAGGATAAAGTAGTTTATATAGTATAAGATAATAGTATCTTAAAGTCGAATATACTATAAACTAGACTCTAGGATATTAAACTCTCTATAGTAATTAAAGATTAATACTCTAATATTTATAGTACGAATTTAATAATATAATTAAAGGTATAACGTTAACTAGACTTTATAGTAGACCTAGTAGTACTAAAGTAATAGCTATACTAACTATATAAACTACTAGTTATATAAATAAAACCTTTAATATAATAAGTATAACCTAATAGTAATAAGCTACTTAGATTTTTACTTAGCTAAAAAGTAGCTATTCCTATTTAAAAACTACTAAGAACTCTACTTAGTTAAAAGGTAGCTCTTTCTACCTAGGGAAATAAACTACTAAAATCTCTACTTAATTCTAAGATTATACCTACTATTCTAAAGACTACTATATATAAGACTCTACTAAGCTTTATTCTACTATCTCCTAGTAATATTCGACCTAATATCTAAAGCTATATAAGCTATATATTTAATAGTAATAGTAATATAGCTACTACTAGAGTTCTATAATTAAACCTATAATAAAAGGCTTAGGTATATTAAGGTAATTATTAGGGTTATTATTAATATAGTACTATTCTATAGAAGTATAGTATATAAGAATATCTATAAAGTATACTATAACTATAGGTTCTAGGATATCTACCTAGATATAGTAGTAATTTAACTACTTAGAATCTATAAGTTTTATAAGAACTTCTACTACTACTAGCCTAGGGCTATATACTACTCTAGTAATATAGATAGCTACTAGGTAGATATAACTAAAACTTCTTATAAATAACCCCTCTCTATCCCTAGTAATTTAGTTATAATCTAGTTAGACTACTACTACCTTTAGGGATTAATCTAGACTCTTAGTTAATTTAGAGTTTAGCGAAGTTATACTAAGATAATATAAAGTATAATAATATTAATAATATTTTTAATATAAAATTTAAGATCTTTTATACTACTTATAATTAATATAAGGTTACTTAAGATTATTTTATAAAAGCCTTTCTAATTATATTAAAAGGACCTACTATAGACTATTACTATAATATAATTATAAGACAAGGTTTAGACTTTCTAGCTATTATATAAGTAGTATAAGATAACTTTAAGAACCTTAGATCTAAGAGATATATATAAGACATATAGGATAAATATATACTTAAATAAATTAAAGGAGAGAATCCTAATAAAATAACTTTATTATTCGGTAATATAGGTTAGAAGGTATATTATATTAAGTCTATTCTACGAAGAGGCTAAGTATAGTAGTAGTAGTAGTAGATTATATAATACGGAACTAAGTTACTCTAGTTCTAATATTACGTATAGGAGGTAGAATTATACTAGTATTTCTACTTAATACTCTCCCTCGAAGTTAGCTCCTACGAACGTAACTCTAGTACTATACTTAGAGGCTTAAAAGCGCTTATAAAAGTAGGACTTTACTACCTTAAAAAATTGTCTTTAAATAAACTCTTATCTATTATTAGTTTATATAAGGAATTAGCTATAAGTAAATAAAATCGTAAAGAAGAAATAACTAGTAATAGCTCCTTTAACTTACGTAGTTTATTATACTCCCCCTACTATTATACTTTATACTCCCCCTAGTATAGAGTAGTAGAATCCTATATACTCTACTAAGAGGGTTCTCCTTAGTCCTATACCTAGTCCTATACTATATACTCTCCTAGTATATACTCTCCTAAGGAGTAGATTAGTATTATACTCTATACTCCTTATATTAGTCTCTCTAGTATCGCTCCCTCTCGAGTCGCTCCCCCTAGAGTCGGCTCTCCCTTAGTCTTATACTACGTACTCTCCCAAGGTAGGTTTACTCTCCCTAGTGTTATACTTCGTACTCCCCCTAGTATAAAGTAGTATACTCTCTTAAAGGGGGGTTCTCCTTAGTCCTATACCTGGTTCTATACTACGTACTCTCCTAGTATTATACTCTCCTAAGGAGTAGTTAATAGTATTATACTTTATACTATCCTAAAGGGGGTTCCTAGAATCGCTCCCCCTTAAGTTACTCCCTATAGAGTCGACTCCCCCTAGTCCTATACCTAGTCTTATACTATGTACTCTCCTAGTATTATACTCTCCTAAGGGGGTTAGGTTTACTTCTCCCGGTATTATTCCTTCTAAAGTATCCGCCTTCGGCTTCTCCTCTCTCCCTCCCCCTAATACCCTATATCTCCCCCTTGAATACTATATAGTCTCGGGAACCGTAGGGAAAGTATAGTAGGCGAAACTAAAAAATTAAGTAGCGGGGGGGTCTATCGGGTAGGTAGGACGGAAAATTTAACTTCGAGAGAGTTAGTATAGTAGGAAATTCGTATTTTATTATAGATATTAAAACATATCTACGGAACTATAAACTCGAGAGGCGCTATATAGCGCTCCGAGCTTACGTAAACAATTAAAAGTAAGAATACCCTTTACGCGAGTATAATTAAGTCCCTTTATATAGCTTAGATTTAATAGTTTTTACTTAGGATATAATAGTTCTAATACTCTTACGTAGTATAAAGTTCTTATAACTCGGAATTTAGGACTTATAAGAGCTTATATCCTTATTAATAGCCTTACCTAAAGGGCTAGCAAGGCTTATTTCCTTACTTAACTACCTACTATTTAGTTTAGAGGGTTACTACCCCTTCTTTCGAAGTATAAACCTAAGAAAGCCTCCGTCTATTAGTAATATAGTATCTTATAGCTATAAATACTTAACTGTATAGGTTAATACGAACCCGGGCTTATAACCTATATAGTAATATAAGTTAGAAGGTATTAAGTAAATATCCCTTATAGATAGTAATAATCCTCTATTAGGGTATAGAGAGTAATAGGTAGGGAGGTAGGTTAAATAGTATATATTAGACTAAGGAGGAGAAGGTAATTATACTTAAGACTCGTATATATATACCCTATAACTATTACGTACTACGCGCTACCTAATCTAGACTAGTTATAATTATACTCTAGTAACCTTATATATAGATTTCCTTAATACTCCCCCTTAAGTAAACTTAAGTACTTTTAACTATTCTAATAACCTTAATTTTCTCTTCTATTACTTTAGATCTATTTACTCTTTAAATCTCTTAAACTTAATATATTATAGTAGTTTTATTATATTATTAATAATTATATTATCTATAGGAATAAAGTCGACTTATAGACGCTAGTTCTCTATAAGGTCTTAGATAAAGTAGTAACTAATATTAATATACTTTAATTATTTATTTAAATATATATTCTTTATAAGTATAATTATACCTTAGNTTCTTAGTTCTTATCCTATATATTTTCCTAGTCCTAGGTCTTATAATACTTAACCTAACTACTAGCCTTATTTAGTATAGAATATAAGTACTATATATTCTAATTTATAGTTTAATATAGAGATAGTATATTATTTCTTACTTAACTATAAAATTAGTCTACTATAAAATATACTAATACTTCTAAAAACACTCTTTCGATCTAACTTTATAGTAGTCTAATTAGTATCTAAGTAAATAGCTAGGTTTATAGCTCCCCTTACCTTTAAGTATATAATCTTAGTATTAATTATAGATTATAAATATTAGAATAGCTATTTTAGTATATATTTATAATACTTAGTAAGATTACTTATATACTAGCTTAGTTTTCTAAGTATAAAAGCTATATTTAGATATATAAAGATTATAGTATATATTAAACTTCTAATAATCTATTAATATTTAGAGATATTAATTTACTTATTAAATAGCTCTACTAGTTATAAATTCTTATAGTTTATAACTAGTATTTTCTTATCTTTTATAGATTCTTTTATAATACTAAATTTATTAAGTACTTTTTTTAAGTATTACTTTTAATCTATTATAATTAACTAGGCTTTCTAGTTATAAGTTACTCTTATACTAAGGATCTTACTAATCTCTCTTAGAGGCTTAGTATTATATTAAGTACTAAGTTATATAGTAAACTAGTTAATCTTAGCTTTTATTTTTATATAAGTTATAATATTATTAATATAAACTAATAGCTTAACTAAATTCTCTAAATATATAAATAGATATAGATCTATTAGACTCTAAATAAATCTCTAATTTAGTAATTTATTATATATTAGCTAGTTCTAGTCTCTTATAGCTTACTTTAGACTATATAAACTATAAAGTACTTACTATACCTTCTTATAAGGTAGTATAACCCTTTATAGTAGGTTAAAGAATATATATTCTTATAGATAAAACTTAGTAAATATATTCTTAATATTAAATTAGTAGTATTCTAGATCTTTAATTACTATTATTATAAGAAAGAGTTATAATATATTTATATAAACTATTAAAGTAAATATCTTATTAAAGTCCTCTCTCTAGATTTAACTAAATCCTTTTATAACTAAGTAAGTCTTAAATCTTTTAATTAATCTATTTTTAAGAGTCTTTACTATAAATACCTACTTATATAATATATAATTAACTCTTTATAGAATAATAACTTCTATAAATATATAATTTTAGTAAGGTATAAGTAGTTCTTTAACTATAGTAGCTCTTTATCTTTTAGTATATACTAGATCTTTAATTACTTTTATTTATAATTAAAAGATTTTAATTCTAGTAACTACTTTAACTAAGAATATTAATTTAAGTATTAGTAGTATTTTAAGTCTATTAATATATATTTTCTTATTTTTATAAATAGTTATAGTAATTATAGCTTTAATCTTTTTTACTTTATACTTATTTTTAATTTCTTTTTTAGTATATCTTTTTATACTTTTTATAAAGTAAATAAATACTAGTACTAGTACTAGTACTAGCGTAGGAATTAGTATAGAAGTTAGTACTACTATTTATACTAGATCTAAAGTAACTAGCTTAGCTTTATTATTAATACTTTTAATTATTAGCTAGATTCTAGCTTATAGTATCTCTAATAATATAGGAGAAGCCTTTTTACTTAGTTATAAGTCCTTAAAATTAGCTTCTATAAATACTAGAATATTAAGTAATAGAATAAATTTAGAAATTAGTACTTAGAAAGCTATATAAGTAATAACTAGTATTAAAACTAGTTTAAGTTCTTTTTCTTTTATTAAATATTCTTAAAAGTTCTTAATCTTTATAATATTTATTATTCCTTAAGAGCTATTTTTATAATTCTAGATTTTTAAGTCTACTTCTCTATTATTAGTATATTTATTAATTTATATAATACTTATAATAATTATACTTTCTTTACTTTAGTAAATAAATTTAAAAATACTTATTTATTTATTTTATATATTTTATAAAAATACTTTCTTAACCTAAATTAATAAGTTTATTATATTATTCTTTTTTTAAGATTATTTTATAGTTAATATAATAATAATATTTATTCCTTTATTTTTAAATATAGTTAATATTAGGTATTTTGCTTATAAAAGCCTTAATTAAGCTTATTATCTTACTATTAATTACTAGGCTAGAGTTTATTTAGTTTTATAAATATATATATATTTTTATAGCTTTATTCTAGAATTTTAATAAAAGCTTTATATTATTTAGTATTATATAAATATTACTTTTAATAGTTTAAATTAATTATTTTATAAGTCTATTTTAATATAAGAAAGTAATTACTATTAACTAAGTATTAACTCTTTTAAAAACTTACTATTAATTTATAACTTTTAATAGTTTTAAAGTATTATTAGATCTAGTATACTTAATCTTCTTACTAGTTTAATATTTAATATATATTTTCTACTTAAGAAGAGTCTTAGTTATACTATTCTTTATCTTTAATAGGATTACTTAGTTATATTAAAAGTAAGTATTAATAATAATAAGTAACTAACTATTTCCTTATATTAATATAAACTATAGTCTAGTAATATTAAATTAGATTCTTTTAAGTATAGTCTTTACTTATTTAACTAGTTTTTTTAAGATCTTATTTTATATTTTTATAAGAGTATATATCTTATATAAACCTATTTTTAAGGTTTTAATCTTTAATTATAAAGTTATAACTAAATATAGTTTACTAATCTTTTTTAGACTTAAGTAAGTAAATTATTTATAGTATTTAAGATATTAATTTTTATTAGTTTATATAATAGCTTAATTATTAGAACTATTACCTTTTTTTTTAGTATTTAATATAATTTCTTTAAATCCTTATACTATATTAGTAATAGTATATATTCTATATTATATTCTTAAGCTAATAATCTTATAGTTACTATTTATAATATATAACTTATTTATATTNTTAGTATTACTTAGTATAAGTACTATACTAAAAGTAAATTAACTTTAAGGTTTAGTATAAAAAGAATATTTAATAATAGTATAAAAGAACTATTTTTATATTTTAATTCTATTTTACCTTTTTATTTATATATTATTTCTTTTCTACTAACCTTAATTCTAATTAGTTTATAAAGAGTTTTTAAAGACTTAAAAAATAAAAGTTAGTTAAATATATATAATAATATACTAGTATTAATAAGCTAAGTAAAAGAGGTCTTATTCTTACTAAGCTTAGTAGAGAGTATATAGCTACTAATACTTTCTATATTTAAGGTTTTAGACTTAGGTTTAGATTTAGTATTTATAATATACTTTTTTTTACTAGTATATTTTAATTATCTTTTATTAAAATACTTTTTATTTAAGTATTTCTTTTTAATATAAGAGTTTTTAATTAAATAAAACTTCTTTATCTAATTATAGTTATATAGTAGCTAGTAAGTATAAGATATTCTTAAATAGTTTTAAATATAGTAGTCTTTATTATAAAGCTTATAAATAATAGTTTCCTACTTATATTTAAGTATAAATAATATAAAGCTATTACTATTATATTAGTAAGAAGGGATAAATCTTTTACTTACTAAGAATATATTCTTATTTATAAGATAAGCGTTCTTAACTAGGTTAAATAAGTCTTTTAGCTTTTCTTTAACTTTAAATAGCTTATAAATTTTCTTATCTTTATTTAAGGTTAGTTAAAATTATAGAGTTATAATTATTAGTTTAAAGTTAGTTAGTATTTTTTAAGTTATAATTATAAATAAGGTAAAATTAAAATAAGAATTCTTTATAACTAGATTTATAGTAATAAGTTTTTAGTAGTATTCTTTTAGTTTTATCTAGTATTTATTTATATTTAGTTTCTTATTATATTTAAATATTAATAACTTTATTAAGTATATATTAGTAATAGATTTATTTATTTTTAAGAACTTAGTTTTAAGTATTATCTAAAGTAAAGTAGCTAATATATATTTATCTTAAAAAGCTTAATTATCTTTACTTAATAATAAGAGTATATAGTTAATTAGCTTTATTTTATTTTTATTATATTCCTTTATATTCTTAAAGTTCTATAATCTACTTTTATTCTAGCCTTTTAAGTTTTCTTAAACTACTTCTATCTTATTAGTCTTAATTATAGATATAGTTAATACTATAAAAGTCTTCTCTAATACCTTTAGGTTCTAAATCTATATATATTAATATCTTATATTCTTAATTAAATAAAAGACTTTTTTACTTCTAAGCTTAAAAGTTATTTAATAAAACTATAATTTATAATTCTTATATATAAGACTAGGGATTTAAAAGGTTTTATCTTTATTATAGTTACCTATTTTTACTAGAGATTAGAATAGTATATTTTAGGTTTTAAAGTATTAAGATTAAGTATATTTAGTTTAAGTTTAATATATATAGTTTTAAGCTATATCTTAGTAAATATAATCGCTTATTAACCTTTAGGTTTAGATACTCTCTTTAGCTTCTAAGTTACTTTTAATAGTAAGCTCTCTTTAGCTTTACTAATTATAATTACCTTTATATAGTACTATCCTTATATAATAGATTAATTTAAGTTCTTATATAACTTATATTTAGTTCCTTATATAAACTAGTAATAAAAAAAAAACTACGAATTCTAGAAAGTTCTCGAAAACTCCTAGAAAGCTATCCTAATACTCTATACTAGGATACTAGCTAAATTATAAAGTTATAGTAATACCTAATAACAGTATTATTATCGACGGTCGTAGGAACTTACCGCTAGTTAAGCCTACGACCTCTTAAGTACTTTAAACTATAAACGTTAAACTAACTAATATAGGAGAGCCTAGTAGAAAGGGAATAGAGGGAGCGATTAAGAAGGATACTATCGAGGAGAGCCTAATATAAACTGTCCGATTCTTAGTAATTAAGAATAGGGATATTAAGAAGATAATTAGGGCTGCTATAAAAGTAAGCGAATATAGGGTATTAAAAGAAGGGGGAGATAAGTAACTAATAAGGAATTAGATTAAAGAGGATATAAAGAAGATTCTAGACTAATAACTAGGGTATAGATAGGTAGCCTAAGGAAGGGGGGGAGTCCCCCCCTCCTAGCTAATATTATAGGTAAATATTATCTAGAATACTAAACTACTAGAAAGTATATAAGAGTATATACTCCTAGCTAGATAGTTCTATAAGCTTATTATATAAGGTAGTTCTATAAGTAAGAACCTATAGAGTAGGATAATAATAGAAATTATAGTAGCTATAAACTTTAGGAATACTATAGTAAGGAAGGGTATAGTAGTAATAGTTATAAGGGTTATACCCTTAGAAGATATAATAGTAAGATTTAAGAATAATAGATAGGCCGAATTTATAAGGGATACTACCTAAGTAAAGAATACGTTTAAGGATAGAGCTAAGGTAGCCTATAAAATAATAGTAGTACTAGTAAAACGCTTCCCTCTAGACGTACTCTATAATAATAAACTAGTAAAAATACTAGACTAGATAAGCTATAAGTTATAAGTTAAAATACTTAAGGTAATAAGGATAAGAGCCTAAGGCCTAAATAAGAGAACTTAAATAAATATAAACCTTATCCTTAAGGTAGCTACTATTAAAGAGGTAAGGACCCTTTATAAGAGAGGCCTACTCTAGAAGAACTAATACTTCCCTTATAAGAGATATATATTAGAAGTTAATACTATATAGTACTATAAGTACTAGGGATAGGGCTATAACTCTAAATACTATAGGAAAAAAGTAAGATATTTACTTTATACTTATATAGTATATAAGAATAAAGAAGAATACTTAGTTAAGAAATAAAGTATAGACCTAAAGTATATAAACTATAGTAGGTGTTACCCCTCCTTTACTATAAGAGACTACCTAGTAGCCTAGGAGTAGGTAAAGCTTACTAAAGTAAGATACTTAGATAGAGCTATTACCTTTACTCTAGATTATAATAACTATAGAGATATAGTAGCTATATATACTAGGGGCCTAAGAGAAAGACCTTAATAGTAAACTAGTAAGCCCTTTAAACTAAGGAAATATAAGAGATCTAGTTCTATAGCTAGACTACCCTTTACTAACCTAGTTAAGTAACTAATCCTCCTATATAAGGTAGGCTTAAGAAATAAATAAGGTATTTTAGGATTTTTATAAACCTTTAATATAGAGATATTAAGAACTAGTAAGGATAATATCCCTAGGTCTATCTTATAATAGTATAGCTAATCTACTAGAATATATATAAGAGCCTAGAAGCTTATACTAAAGCCCTTAATATAAAGGCCGATATTCTCTTTATATAAGAACTACTATAGAATAACTTAATAAACTTACTAAGGTACCTCTCTAGATTATAATATTACTTTATCTAGGAAGTAGGTAGGGCTCTACTTCTTATCTATAGATAGTACCCTATACCTATATAGTTATATAAGGCTAGCTAGAACTAGGCTCTTATTAAGTTTAATATAGAGTAAATAGCTATTATAATATATTCTATATATTACTTACTAAGTAAAACCTTACCTATTACTAAGATTATAGAAAGGGGGAGACCCTAGAGATAGGTCCTCCTTATAAGCGACTTTAATACTTATAGCCTTAAGTAGAATAGATATTACTAGACTAACCTAGTATTAGAATATATATTATAGCTAATAGTAGAATAGGATCTTAATCTAATTACTCCCTTTAGTAAGGTAATAAGACTAGGAAACAAGGGTTAGAGGGACTCTACTATAGATCTAGCTATCTACTTAAGGACCTTTAT
Organism: Hymenoscyphus fraxineus; assembly: GCA_900184765.1. NCBI lineage: Eukaryota > Fungi > Ascomycota > Leotiomycetes > Helotiales > Helotiaceae > Hymenoscyphus > Hymenoscyphus fraxineus. Next base: position 795,607 of record LT855419.1, read on the forward strand.
AACCTAGAGATAAAATAAGAGCCTACTATATTTAGACTATAGGAGTTAACTTATAGAAATTAACCTTAAAACCCCCCTCTTAGTAAAGCCTACTCTAGGGTTTAGCTAGAAGCTAATAGATAAGATTAGAGTTACTACTAAGATAGAGTTAATAATAGTACTAGTAATTAGAATAGTTAAGGAGCTAGAGGAAGTAGTTAACTATCTTATACTAAAACTCTAAGAGATAGCTAGGCTCTCTACCCCTCTTAAGAAACTAAATAATAGAAGAGTAATATAATAGTAGGATAAGGAAGTAAAAAGAGCCTTATTTAAAGTAAAAGCCTAAGATAGGCTCTAGAAGTACTTTAGGACTAAAAGTACTAATACCTAAAGATAAGAATCTCTAGCTAAACTTAAGAGACTTACTTAATAGGCCTAGACTAAGAGCTAGAGAGGAGTACTATAAAAGGCCTCTTATAATAATCGCTAGCTTTAGAAACTAGAAAAATAAGTAAGGCTATAAGACTACCTTTAATAGAAGGCCCTAGCCCTTCCTAGACTAGTCTTAATAGATAAGAGAGTAATAGGTAATACCTATACTTTAAAGGCTAGAATACTCTTAGAAAAGTTCTTTCTAGAGTCCCTAGTAGACTACTCTAGTATACCTAATTAGTAGTTCGAAGAAAATAGCTTCCTAGCCTAATACTATCTTATATAAGAGGTATCTAAAGCAGATATAGCTATAACTATAAGGTCGGCGCTATAAAAGGCTTAAGACTTTAATATACTTATAAATAGATTCCTTTAAGAATATAGTAAGCTACTTTAACTTACTCTTATTACTATTATAAAGGCTAGCTTCTTCTTTTAGTACTTTTCGACCTAGTTTAAGAGAGTAAGGGTAGTAGTACTCTAAAAGCTTAAAAAGATAAGAGAAGAAAAATCTAAAGCTAGAGCTTATAGACCGATTATACTACTCTCTATTATAGGGAAGGTAATTAAGAAAGTTCTTATAAACTATCTTATATATCTAGCTAAGGTAAAAGGTATACTACCTAATATATAAATAAGTAATAGATTTAGCTAAAATACTAAAATAGTAATTAGAATAGTTACCTAGGATATTTATATAGTATAGTAGAATAAGTACTATATATTACTAGCCTAGCTAGATATAGCTAGAGTATATAATAGAGTAGACTATAAGTAGCTCCTTTATATACTCTAAGAAAAGGGGATCCTAAGATAGGTAGTTATCTAAGTAAGAAGTTACTTAGTTAATAAGAAGGTAATATTATACTTTAATAGTAAATATATAATAGAATAATATCTTTAATAAAGGGTCCCCTAAGGCTTAATCCTCTCTCCTATCCTATTTATTCTTTTTATTTTAACCTTATATAATAACCTCTAAAGAGTAAAAGGGCTAGTAATAGTTAAATTCTTAAATAATATAAACCTACTAGCTATCTTAACTAGTATAGAGAATAATATAAGAATACTTAAAAAAGGATAGAAGATCTATTAAGAGTAGACTAGTAAGAGGGGTATAGCCTTTAAACTAGAGAAAAGTAAACTAATCTATTTTATAAGGATAAGAAGGGCCTATCTAGAGATAGTCTAGTTTAAATTAGCTACTCTAGCCCCTAAGAAAAGTATTAGATTCTTTAGAGTATAGCTTAATAAGAAACTAAACTAGAAAGCTTATAAAGAAGCTATTTATAAGAAACTAACTACCTAGATATTCGCTCTTACTAAACTTTTAGTAAAGATATAGGGTATAGATTTTAATAGGTCTTACTAGGTATATATAGTAGTTATATATAGTATAATAGTATATAGAGTATTAGTATAGTACTACTAAACTAGGAGAGATAAAAAGATTAAGAGTATAATAAAAACCCTTTTACCTTACTAGAATAAATACTTTTAAGTTATTATAAGAGCCTATAGGGTAATAGCTATTAGAGATCTTAAGGTTAAAGGGGACTATACTCCTATTAACCTATACTTAAATAGTAGGGTTACTAAATTTAAGAAAGTATACTAGAACCTCCTAGTAGGTAAGGTTATTAGGGATATATATAAGAAGATCTAAAAGAGGCTCTTTAGAGGGAGGAAAGGAAGACTAGTACTAGTATAACTACTAATATCCTAGTTAGCTAAAGTAAGAGATAGTTAGCTTAGAGATTAGTTTAGGAGAAGGGAGGCGCCTATTAATAAAAAGGAAGTAGTTATAAGAGACTAGGCTATAAGGATCTAGGCTAACTATTAATAAATAAGAGAACTCTACCCTAGAAGGCGACTAGAAGCTATAGATAATATTAATATCCTTAATAGTAACTAGTAACCCTAAGAACTATATAAGAACCTTCTAAAAGTAAAGAGCTCCTTACTAATCTAGGTAAAGATAAGAAAGATAGGCCTTAGGGAGTTCCTATTTAATAGAAGAGTCCTAGACTAACTTACCTTATACTATAAGTATAGTCTTAGAACTAAGAATATTAGTTATCTTATACTCTACTATCTTAAGCTATAAGACAACTATACTAGGCTCTAAAGAGACCTAGATAGATAGAAGGCTACTAGCCTTAAGGATATTAGAGGCGCTCTATATAGTAAAAGAAAGGCTCTAGTAATAATTACCTAGCTACTCTTACTTAACTATCTTAGTAAATATTAACTAGCTCTTAAGCTTAAGGAGAAAAGGAGAGAGGATTAATAGACGGAAGGGTTATTAGATATATTAAGTAAATAGAGGGTATTATAAGAGAGGCTATACCCTAGAAAAAGGTAGCGCTATCTCTAATAGAGGTCCTTATAATACTAGGCTCTAATTATTATTTATTTATTTTTTTCTTCCTTTATCTCTATACTTTATTAGTTAAGCCTTAACTATTACTCGGGAATTTATTCTTAGCTACTAAGCAGGTAGATAAGCCCTATACCTAGTATATAATAACTACTAAATAAAAGAAGATAAGTATAACCTATAGAGCTAGTTAGTAATAGCTAGAGTTTAGATTTATAGAAGTTCTATATACTCTTAGGGTAGGCTATACGCCTAGCGGTATAAGATAAATAATAATATATAAACTAGTAAGTTAAATCCTTTATAATTCGTAAGTCTATATAACTAGTTAGTTTACTTAGGTTACTTATATAAACCTAGGCTTATAACCTATTAAGTAGATATCTCTTATAGATAGTAATAATCCTTTATTAGAGTATAGAGAGTAATAGGTAGAAAGGTAGGTTAAATAGTATATATTAGACTAAGGAGGAGAGGTAATTATACTCGAGGCTTATACGTATATACCCCGCGGCTATTATATATTACGCGCTACCTAATATAGACTAGTTATAATTATACTCTAGTAACCTCGTATATAGATTTCCTTAATAGAAGGTATATTATATTAAGTCTATTCTACGAAAAGGCTAAGTATAGTAGTAGTAGTAGTAGATTACGTAATACGAAACTAAGTTACCCCGGTTCCGATATTACGTATAAGAGGTAGAATTATACTAGTATTTCTAATTAATATTTATAATATTTTAATATTATAATAAGTAAGTTATAAGAGATTTAACTAGAACTAAGTCTATTACTTTAATAAAATAATAACTTCTACTAAAGTACTATTTAGAATACTTATAAAAGTATTAAATATAAAATAGTTATTATAAACCTTTTAAATATACTTTTAGACCTTAAATCTAACCTTAAGAATATAATATTAAACTATAGGTTTTATATAAATATAACTAGTAAAAAGGATTATATTAAAAGAACTTATATAGTAAACTCTACTAGATTATCTATAAACTATCCTATACCTTTAGTAGAAGTATATTATATAAATAGAACCTACTATAGTTATAATTAGTATTAAAATAATAATTCTACTAGTAGATATTAGATATATAAGAAGCTAGGTTATAGATTATTTAAGTACCTATAGGAGGAGTAAGACTTTTATAAGTAGAAGCTTTATACTAGACTCTATAGTAATTATAAGGGAGATTATTATAAGAGAGACTTTAATAAGTAGTATAGTACTTTTATTACCTAGCTTAAGTCTTAGAATATAACTAAATTAATAGCTATAATATATATAATAAGTATAGAGGATTTAAATAGTAATTTAATAATAAGTTTAAGCTTAAATAATAATAAATCGAATAAGTATAAGAGTATACCTTTTACTAGTATTATAAAGTATTTTATAGTTAATACACTTAGTAACGCTAATATAAAGTAGCTTATTAACTAGTTTAACTAAGTATCTACTATATACTAGCTTAGGTTTAGTACTACGTACCTTAGTATTATAGAAAGCTAAGATTCTAGAGTAACTATAGTACTTATAGTAAATAAGGCTCTTTCTGGAGAGGTTAAGATTTTGGATTTTTAAGCGAGCAAAACCTGTATATTTTGGTCCCTTTTGGTCCCTTTACATAAAAGGTAAACAACTCGCTTATTAGTCAGCTTTTTGTGCCTTGCATAAGTCGTGCATATAGGAATACCAAAAGTACGATCCTACTCGCAAGGCCGTATCGAGCCCATACCACTTCTAAAACTTTCATCTCTGAGGCATAGATATACTAGCCTAATACGCTACAATCCTATGTTTTCAGAATGTACGTACGATTATTATAGCGGGAGTTATATAATTTAGAAATTATCGCTCTCTGATTGCCACCTTTGAAGTACGACCATGCCTTGCGTCCACCAGGCACCCAGGCATCCATGCAGGAACACCAAAACCGAGAGTAGCGGTATAACTACCACTCTCGCGCCCGCATATAGCTAGACTCGCATTTAAAAGGTACACGAATCGAGCATAAATAATCTAAGCATCTACCCTATATTTCAGTGTTCTCGCTATGCTATTACGATATCTTTAGCTAGCAGGGTATGGGCTAGAAGTTGGGCGAGTACGACCGTGGATTATGGTGGGGTGCTAGGGGTGCCTTGCCACGTGATCGGCCGCCTTTACGCTTTTCCTTAGTATTTAACTCCTAACTAGATAACGTATTATTATTAAAGTATAAAACCTTAACTAAGATGGCTATATAGACCTAAAACGGTATAGGTTCGTATTAATAACACTATAGCCCGCTACCTCTATAGTTTTTAATATAACGTAGTATTTTAAGTTAGTTTTTTTTATAATTATTTAAAAATTAATTAAAAGACTTTTATATATTACTTATATAAGTTACTTATATAAGTTACTTATATAAGTTACTCTATAGTACGCCGAAAAGAAGGTAGAAAAAAGAGTAATAAATTCATAGGAATATAGAGAATACTTTAATTTTAAAAAAAGAGTTTAAATTTAATATAAGGTTTATTTAATTAATTATAAGAAAGTATAAGTTTATATAGTACTAGCGCGTATATATTTTAACTAAATATATATAGGTCTATATTAAAATATAACTAGACTACTATATATAATATAAAGTAAGTAGATTTAAAATACTAAATATACTAAACTAAATAAAATATTATATATAAGAGCTCGATATCTATTAAGCTATATACCTATAACTGCTATTATAGAACTATAATTTAAGTATTATTAAAGTCTTCTTTAATATCTTTAAAGCTAATTAGAATATTATAAACCTCTTTTAAGAAATAATAACTTAATTATTAAAGTAGTTCTTATTAACTATTTAAGACTTAACTAAAGGAGTTATTAATATAAATATATAAAGACTTTATAAACTAATTATTAATTATAAATATATATAGTAAAGTATTAAACTTAGATTATAAGATTATTTATAAAGGAACTATTAAAAAGAAATAGAATTCTAAAAGGTTTATATATATAGTTTAGTAGATATAATAGAATAATAGTATTTTAATAAGTTTTAAACCTTATAATATAAACTTAAAAGTAATAATATTAGTATTTTAAAGAGGTTTAATATATTATATATATTAAAGAAATAGGTTTAATAAAGGACTAAAATAAAAGAAAATATATTTAATTAGTACTATTATATAAATACTTTATAGGGTAATAAATATAATAATTAAATACTTTTTAAATTATTCTTTATTATTTATATAAAACTTAAATAAAGGACTTAATAGTTTTATTATATAAAGATATTATAAGGAAATAATTAAGTAATTTTAAAGTTAAACCTCTTTAGGAATTAAAGACTTTAATTAAATAATATATAAGTTTACTATTAAATAAAGACTTAACTTTACTATTTAAATTAGAGTAAAAGCCTTTATTTATTTTACTATAAAGAAAAAGCTTTATCTTAGTAAGTAATAAATTAAAGAGTTTACTTTAAATATATAATAAATAGCTAGAAATAAAGACTTTTAATTAGTTTATATATATATACTATAATAGAATAATAGTTATATAAATATATTATATTATATTAAAAATAGCTTATATATATAATAAAGTTATAACTCTAAACCCTTTATATAAAATATAGAGAATATTTTTAATTACTTTAGAATATAGCCTTTATTTTATACTTTATATATAGTAGTTTTTTACTTCTATTTCTATAACCTATTTATATTACCTTTAACTCTCTTAGCTTACTCCTAATATATAGCTTACCTTTAATACTATAACGTTAATAGCTAGCCTTAAAATAATCATCTAAGGGAAATAATAATCCTTTTAATTTTAAATATTTAACTTATAGTTTTTATTTAAGTACTCTTTAGGTTTAATATATTAAACTATTACTTAGAACTACTATTTTTACCTTTTATATATTAAAATAAACTTATAAGTCTTTTAGTTCTAATTTATAATTCTAATACTTATAATAAACCCCTTTTATATAAAGCTAGAATAAAGGTCTTTTAATATATTAATAAAGGAATTATATTATTATTATAAATAATAAGTAATAATCCTTAGAAACTTAACTATAATTTACGTTTTTTAGTATTAAATTATTTCTTTATAAAGTTTATATTTAAAAGATATAATTAATACTTTAATTAAGTCTAAAATAATTATTATAGAATAGTTTAATATAGAATATATTATTTATTTATTAAGTTTATAAAAAGTATATTATTTTAACTTCTTATTAAACTATTCCTATTATATTATATACGTTTAATACTAATTAAAGGTAGATAGAGTACTACTATTATATAGTAGTACTAAGCTTTACTCTTAGACGGTTAAGGATAACTACTTAATCGAGTAAAGTTATCTAATTAAATATAGTATATTATTAGGTAAATATGTTCGATTATATTAAACTAATAAAGTAAGACTAATATAACTTTAAAGAAGTCTTTAAATTAAATTATTAAAGGTATTTTAGATAAGTATTTAATTAAAACTTTAGAAAGTTTTTATATAATAATACTAATAACTTTAATCTATTTAACCCTTAATTAAATAAACTAATTAGTACTATTATATAAAGACTTTATAAAATCTATTAAATAATACTTATAAATATAATATATATTAGCTTATAAATAAACTATTATAAGATACTTTATCTTTTTTCTACTATTATAATATTTACTATTATTAACTATATTAATTATAAATAAAAGAATAATTAGTTAGTATTAAAGTTAAGCTCGAGTTAGGGTTAGAGCTAGAAATTAGTATTAGAAGAGTATAATAGAATCTTTTTTAAATTAGAAATAATATAAGTCTTTATATATACTATTTAACTAATACTAACTTTATAAAAGAAGATTTAAGTATTTATTAAATTAGCTCTTTAAAACTAGAGTTTAGATATACTAAGTTCGAATTAGAAGTAGCGTTATATAAGGTAGTATTAGCTATATATTAGTTATATATAAGTTTTAATCTCTTCTCTCTTTAGTTTAATATATACTCTTTAATCTAACCTCTATCTACTATACTCTATATTTTATAAGAGAATTATTATTATTTCTAGAGAATATTTATTAAATAAAGATATAATAGAAGAATAATTAAATACTTTTTTTATTAGCTCTTTATAGTTACTAAAAGTTTAATTAAAGACTTTATTACTATTATTATATAATAACTTTATAAATAAATAGTTATATAGTTCTTTTCTATTTATATTAGCTTTTCTATACTTTTAATTAAAGTTAAATAAATAAGAATTAATATAACTAAAGCTTAATAGTTATTATATATTCTTTACTACTATTACTTATACTTAATAGAAATTAGTATATTATTAAGAAGATAGTTATATACTAATTAGATATATATAGGAGACTTAAATAATAAACTAAACTACCTAGCTAGCTAAGTATAAGAATATAATAGTTACTAAGTTATATAACTATAGTTATATTCTATATATTATATATACTAAATAAATAATCTTAGTATAAGAGTTTTAGAATAAATCCGAGTAATTAGGAATAAATTACTATTAAAATAATAGAATTATACTAGATTAATAAATAAGTAACTATATAATATAGTATATATATAACGTTTTTAATTTATATTATTAGAAAGTAATAATTTAATTTAAATAGAGAAGTTTAATTAGAAATATAAGCTAGCTAGAAACTAAATAGGAAGTATTTATAAAATAAAAGATTAAATAGAAATAATAGAAATATAAAGGTTTTAGCTAAGACTAATATACTATAGAATATATAGTATTACTATATATAAAGATTATCTTTAGTATTCGAGCCTAAGAAGTTAAACTTATAAAAGTTATTCTTAAGATTTAATAATTAAAATATATATATAAAGAGAGAGATTTATAAATAGATATTATTTTAAATATTATATTTCTTTAACTTAATATAAAGTTATTATTAAACCTACTTAATTTAATTAACTAAGGATTTAAATAATTCAAATACTACTTATTTAAATATAGAGTATACTAACTAATCTTAATTAAACTATATATATATAATATAACTATTTAAGATATAAAATATATAAAATAAAGGTATAACTTTAAATAAAAGGTTTAAAATAAGAATCTTATTTTATATATTTCTTTAATTAAAAGGCTAAATATAAAGCGTTACTTTCTATAGATTAGTATAACCTAAGTACTTTATTTAAAGTATACTTTACTTTAAATAAAGGTTTAAAATATATAAGATTAAAACTTTATTATATTTAAACTTAATATAAAGTTATAACTTTACCTTTTTTATTATAAAGTATATAATATTTAAAAGTACTTATATATATTCTTAGTATTAATTACTATATATATATATAAACTTTAAGATAAATCCTTTACTTTAAATAAAGGGCTTAAAATAAAGACTTTATTTAGTATATAATTACTAAAAAGATTAGTATAGAAGTTTATAATATATATATATTATAAATATTTATAAAAGAACTATTAAATATAATAAAGGATTAAGAATTAGTTTATAAGTTTATTTAGCTAGAAAATAGTATTTATTCTTAAGTATAAAGAATTTAATATATTTATTTAATTAATATTATTATTTAGAACTTAATAAAATTATATGATTATTTATTATACTAATATAATAATAACTATAAAGTTAAAGACTATCGGTATAAGTGAATTATACTACTCGAGGCTACTCACGTGCCAGCCTTGGCACTGAGCACTACTATATGTAGTAGTAGTATTTATAATACCTTTACTCGGTGTATATAACTAATAGTTAATAATACGATACTTTCGATACTAAACTATTAGCCTTGCTCTAACACTTTCCTTATTGTCTTTCGGCTCTATTAACTTAGAGTTAAACTAATACTAATTAGTATAAGCGCGCGTATAGATTAAACAACTACGATTCCTCGACGCTGGATATTATAGCTGTTATAGAGTAGTAGTTCTACCACCTTGCCTTTTAACACGAATTTATTACTAGGGGATAAAACGGGGTAGAACTAATACTAACGTAACAAGTGCCTAGAGGGACCTCGAAAGTACTAGAATTACGTATTATAGTAGCTCCTAGTTAACGATTAATTTTATTAACCTAGTACTCTAAACTATAAGACTTAGAGACTAATATAATTCGTATTAAGTTTAAGTATATCGAAGGATAGCCTAGCTATTACTATAGTACGAATTTAGTATANGTAAAAGCCTAATTAATACTTTACCTTAATTATACGAACTTTAAAACCTAGTTCTACCTTTATCTGTTCTATTATAAAATAGATACTAAACGCCCTTTAAATTCGACTATAAAATACGGTTCTACCTTTGCTAGTTCTATTATAAAACTAGTATAAAAGCCCTTTAAATACGAATATAAAATACGGTTCTACATTCGCCTGTTCCGTTATAAAATAGGTACTAGACCTTTCGATACTACTACTACTTCCTTCGTTGTAAACGAGTAATAATACTACTAAGTTAAGCCTTAAGAATATTACTATATTTACCTTTTATAGAAGTGGGATACCCCTTAATTACCCCTTAAAAATAATAATAAACACCTATTAAAACAATAGTATTTACCCTAGAATACTATATAACTTAGTAACTATAGCCTACGCTACTAGTAGTTCTAGCCTAGGAGGACCGGAAAGTACTATACCCTAAGCTTCTACTAGTACCTAATACTAGTAACTTTAGTTTCTTAATTCGCCTATAACCGTACTAAAACTAATAATTAACATAGCGGTATATAAGGACGATAAAGAGTAATTAGTCGATTTATCTAACTATAACCCTAAACCTGATCTACCTAATAATAAAATTAATAAAGGAGAGCGAATTCTACCTAATAATATACTACGAATTCTACCTTGTCTCGCGGACTTTAAAGAGGACAAATTATTACTTAGTAAGTATATTACTTTATAGTATAAGGATTACTAGTCTAAGACGTATCCTACTAGTTGCTATACGAATAAACTACTTAAAGATAGTAATCTATACTATTAATTTATAGAGGACTTTAAGATATAGACTTTAGAAGACTTTAAGTATACTTATATAAGAAACCTCGGATAACTTTATATAGTTCTTCGAGACTATAGTATTTAGATTAATAAGAGACTATAGGAGGTACGAGTTTCTCTTACTTTGTTTTATACCGTTTAAGAACAAGCTCCTATATACTAGCCGACTAAAGATATCGTTAAACAAGTTAGTACTAGACAAACTAATTTAACCCTGTTACAAATACGCTATAGTAACCTTTATAGTTCGAAGGCTATAGACGAGATGTTTATACTACTATCGTCGGACCTTAGTAGACTACTATCTTAATAACCTATAGGGGAAATACTAAGACCTGAATTACGTCCTGAATCACGCCTTTTAAAGTAGTCTTTAAGAGTAAATTTACACTTGCCGGACCCTATAAAACTACTTAAGTTAACTAGTATAATACTAGATCTATAGCGCCTAAAACTAAGCCAAGTATATACTACTCCTTAGCTATATATACTTTTTCGAATAATACTAAAGGTATAACCTTCTTAAGTTCTATTACCTAATACGCTAAGATTAAATAATCTATTTCGTTAGTCTATAGTTAATTAATAATTACTAGATACTATTAATAAGACGGATAACTATAGTAAATATAGGTAATATAGTAAGTATAGACGAGTACCTACTATAGAAACAATTATATTAATATTATAAAAGCTAGTATAGTAGATACGTAATATTCTACTATTCGAACTACTAAGTCTACTACCGAGTTATATATTAATAGACTATTATACTAACCTTTAAAAGCCTATAGAGAATATCCTTAATACCTTGATTCCGAGTATATATATAATACTACTTTAAGCTTTACTATTTAGATATCTACTACCTCCTCGCTAACCTATAGCTATTCCTACTTAAGGTAATATATTCTCGAAACCTAAGGTATATACTCCACAACCTTAAAAGCCTAGGAGTTCTATATAATCCGAATTAATTAACTCGATTATAGGTAAATTTTAAGCGGAACCTTAGGAGCTACTTCTATAGCGAGAATATTTTATACTACTAACTCTAGGATAAGCTATACCTAGTATAGAGAATCGTATAAGCTATAACTTTACTACGATACTATAACAACCGTAAGTACCGGAAGTATAGTAGTAGACTTATAAGCTAGAATAGCCTAAATAGCTATATTCTCTACCTATTTATACCGGCCGTAATATTCTAAAGCTTCTAACTAACTATTAATATAGGACTACCTTTGATTAATACCTAGCTCTACTACCTCTAATAGTAGCTCTATCTATTCGATAACCTTAGTAACCTTAGCTAGTTATTTTATTCTATAATATAATTTCTACTATAAATCGTATTCTATTACCTCTACTACTTAGACCTACCGCGGATAGCTAACAAATCTAAGCCCTTTAAAAGATATATCGTAATAATATAAGATATAGAGGTCGTAATAACGTATTTATTATAAAATTATAAGTCTTTTATTAATAATATAAGATAATTAGTATTTAAGTAGACAGTTTTCTAAAGGTCTTTCCTACTATACTTAAAGGAGACGTATTCGTATATTATTATACCTAGATTACTAAGTTAAATTTACCTTTTATAGATACTATACGAGCTATATAGGCGTACTTTAAAGATAGAAACTACCGTTAATATATATAAGACAAATAGAATAAGTATACGCTCGATTATCTTAAGAACGAATACCCTAATAAATCACTTATAGTATATTTCGATATAATACTTACTAAGTTACAAGATCTTTGTATAGGTCTTTTAGATAATTTATAAGGCGATAAGTACTTCTATAAGAGTATTATTCGCTATTATTATAGAATCCTAGAGTGTATTAATATTATTATTTAACTACTAAATATAGTTAGCGAGCTTATTACTTCTATAAAGTCGTCGATTTTATAATACAAGTTTATTAAAGGTATAATATACAGGAACAAGGGTAACCTTAAAGGTACTTTTACTACGAAATTAACGGATAACTCTACTTCCCTCCTATTAACTTCGTCTTAATAACTATAAGTATAATCGGATATCTACTATACGGACCGTAAATTCTACGGACGAGATAATAGATATAACTATAAGGATTATAGTAATCGATAGGGTTATACTAGACTTTATTAGATATATAAGAGTCTAAACTACTATATAAATAAGTATTCTATTAAGGAATAGGTATAGTATAAGAAGAAGTAGTAGAGTTAATTTAAAAAGACTTATAAGGGTAGTTTTAATAAGGACGAATTAGATAAGACATATTATACGTTTATTATAGATTTTAAAGGTTCGGATACCTCTAAAAGTAAGAGTTCTATAGACTCGGATTCGAGTTCTATCGAACTAGCTAAATATAATATAGGCTACTACTATATAATAGAACCTGTTACTTTAGATTTATTAGACGATAATAGCGCTTATTAGCTAGTAAACTAGTTTAATAACGTATCCTATATATACTAGATCGGGTTTCGTACTAATAATAAGCTATTTCGTAGTAATTAAGATATAGATAAAACAGGTATACTTTCTGCTATTACTACTACAAGAGCTTTAATACTAAATAAGCGCTAGGGCCTAGAGCACTTTTATAGTATTATGATTAATACAGGTATAGCTACTTTTAACTCCGTAGAATAAGATTAATATATAGTATATAAGGCTATTTATACTTCGCTATTATAACCAAGTACTATAAGTGTTTAATTTAGTATTAGAGTATTAACTGCCAAGGGTTATATAACTATTAATATATTACTTGGACTAATAGACTTTTATATATTTAAGATCAAGCTTCTATTTATTATATACCTATAAGAGTTAGATAGACGTAAAGCTACCTTCCTTAATCTTAAGAATATAATTTAATAAGAGGATAAATCTTATATTATAGTTATCCGTTAATTCGGACACCCTTTTATAGTATAGGGACAAGCCTTATATAACTTTGTATAGTAATTCTTAAACTCTTTAACTAAGACTAAATTACGTTGACTTTATAAGCGATTTAGCTACCTATTTGTCTAAAGATTATAGAAAGTTATAGAATAAGCCGGATATAAAGTAGACTCGTATATCCTTAAGAAATTAGCTAAGTACTATAATTACTGTTAAAAGTATAGTACCTCGCTATATAGATTCCGCTTTACGCTTAAGGATAATAAAGACTTTAACTATATAGTCTATATAGATATCTTCTTTATTTTAGAACAATCTATACTCTATATAATTAATAAAGCTACTAATTAGAATATAGTATATTAGCTTTAAAACCTCTTAGTAAAACATGTCTAGGATATAGTTAGAAAGTACTAGATTTATATATTCGTAGGACTAATAGATATACTTATAACTAACGTAGGAAAGAACTTTACATCTAAGGAGTTTAAGTTATATATAAGTATATAAGGTATTTAAATAACTACTATACTAGTAGAAGTATATAATTTAATTAGATTAGTTAAACGTTACTATAAGCTAATTCG
>LT855419.1:810021-881990 GCA_900184765.1 Hymenoscyphus fraxineus
GAAATACTTCGAAAGACTATAGTAGAAGTACGTAAGATTAAAGCTAAGCGCTAAGTTTATAATACCCTTAATATACGAAATAGACCTTTAAACAAAGTTAAGGATTTACTACTAGGTTCGAAGGTTTAGGTTTAGCGTAAGAATAAGAAGTAGTAAGAACTATATCTATTATAAGAATAAGATAGTAAGGAAGTTACTATTAAGATTAACGATCGATTAGTTAAGTTTTAAAGTATAGTTATTAAACCTTGTTATTTAAATAAAGATATAACTAACCTACTTAATCTACTACTTTATATTAAACCTATAGATATAGTAACTTATCTAGGTACTAAGGATATACTACTTTTGACTAATAAACGAGTAGTACTACCTAAGGGTTAAGCCTAGCTAAAGCGCGGTCGTGGTCGCCTACGTAAGTATACTATAGTTTATTATTTTAAGGTAACCTCGACTTAGGACTTAGAAGATGGCGATTTAACCTATATATATCTTATAGACAATAGTACTATTTATACTACTTTTAATAACTCTTAAGAGATCGAAATAAATAGATTAATAGAGAATAAAGTATATAGAATTGTTTCCTTTAATAATCTACTAAAAGACGCTTGTATATTTAGTTTAAGATTCGTCGATACTATTAAAAATAAGGGAACTTCTATTATATTTAAGAAGTTAAGACTAGTTATTAAAGCTTTTAACAATAACGAAAAAAAGATAGTCCTAATATAGTCTCTAATAATTTAATATATTAGTATTCGATTAATTATTACTCTTATAGTTATCCTTTTATATACTAAAGATAAACCTTTAAAGCTATAGCTCTGTAATATAGTTTAAGTATATACTTAATTAAAAACTACGCTTAATCAACTATTCTTTATATAAGGACTAAAAGGATTACTAAAGTAGGAGAATATATACTTCGAGATTATAAAGCTGTTATATAGTATTCCGGAGTCTAGTAACTACTAGTATAATATGTATCTTAAATACTATATAGAAAAGCTATATATAAAGTAATCTACATACGACTCCTACCTATTATATACGAATTATAAAGGAATGTTTAAGATAGTTAGATTATAAACTAACGATACCTTTATACTTAGTAATACTACGTTCCTAGACAAGGAATAAGAAGAGTCTAAGGTATTTAAGTTAAAACCTATCGAATAATTAACTACTAAAAAGCCTTTTAAATTTAATAGCGCGAATATCGATTTAGACGAAGATAGTTCGATTATACTTACCTATAACTATACCTCTCGAATTAAACTTATCGAAGATAAGCTAATTAATATTATAAGTACAAGAGGATTGGTTTATAAGGATTATTCTATAAAGGATTAATATATTACCTAGCGAGTACTCGGTATATATATAGTAATAGTTTATTAACTAGAGGCCGCATTTAATTTAAACGTAGCTATATAATTAACGAATTATAAAAAGAAGGATATCTAGGCGTTAAATAAGCGAATTTAATAGTTGATTAATAATCCGAAGAGAGGACTTAAATATATCTCTCTAGACTATAATTTACTCCGACTTATTCTATTTATCGACGCTTCTTTTACTAACCTAACGGACCTATTATTATAAATTAGATATGTCTTATACCTAGCGGATAAGGATAATAACGTAGTAATTTTATACTAGAGTTCTATAAAGTGTAAACAAGTTATATAAAGTGTTCTAGCTTTTAAGCTATACGCTCTAAGTAGAGGGTTTAATATAGTAGGAGTTATTAAGTTAACTTTAGACGAAATCCTTAGTCGTAAGCTTAAATTAATTATTTATACTAATTCTAAATCTATATACGATTACTTAACTAAACTTAGTACTACTAAGGAGAAGCGATTAATAATTAATATAATAGTACTTCGACAAGTATATAAACGACGTAAAATCTATACTATTATATAGATTCGAGGAGATACTAATCTCGTAGATTTAATAATAAAATTAAAGCTTTACTAGGTACTAGCTAGATTAATCGAATCTAATAAGATTAAGATCGACGTATAAGAGTAGGTTAAACGTAGAGAGATTAGAAAGGGTATAGAGAATATCGAATAAGGTTCCTAGAGGTTTATAGAGTTTTCTTTATATAAAATAGGGTTTTATTTTATATTATTTAAGGAACTAGGAGTAGTTAGTTGTTTAGTTACGTACGTTACCGAGTATAGCCTCTTCTTCTTTTAAAGTTAGCCCTATATCGGTATAAGTAAATTATACTACTCGAGGCCACTCACGTGCCAGCCTTGGCACTAAGTACTACTATATGTAGTAGTAGTATCTATAACACCTTTACTCGGTATATATAACTAATAGTTAATAATACGATACTTTCGATACTAAACTATTAGCCTTGCTCTAACACTTTCCTTATTGTCTTTCGGCTCTATTAACTTAGAGTTAAACTAACAAAGACCTAATAAATAATGATAAAATTGTTTAGTATTAAAAATATAAGAGTAGAAATATAATACTTAAAAGGTTTTAAAAGAATTAAAATAAAAAGAATATTTATATTATTAGCTAATAAAATATAACCTTTAATTAGTAAAGGAGAAGTATTAAATAATATCTAATTAAAATATAGTTTTAAATATACTAAGTAAAAGACTTAGAATATATAATTATAGTTCCTTTATATATTATATCTTTCTTAATAGATATAACTAATAATTATTTAATAGTTTAATATTTATATATTAGATTATTAGTTTAACTTATTATTAAATATAAGGTATAATATAGGAGAGGCTAAAACCTTAGTATTAGACTATTCTATTATATTATATACTTTAATACCGAGTAAAGGTAGTAAACTAGAATACTACTATTATATATTAGTACTAAGTCCTACCTCTATACGGTCGAGTATACTTATAATATATTTATAGTTAAATTTATATAGGCTAGGAATAAGTATATACTAACTATAATCCTAGATTATAATAAAGGAATAGTAAATATACTAGAGAACTAAGAAAGGGATATTTAAAAGATAAAATACTAATATATAATAAAGAAGGTTATAACGTTTAAACAACTATTATATAATAGCGTTTATAGTTATATAACTTAGTAGCTACCGAGTTCTTATATATAACCGACTAGGTTTACTTTAAATAAAGAGATTAAAGTAAAGAAGACTTTAACTTATAAGATATATAGTTATAATTAATTAAAGGGGTTTACTTTATTATTAGCCTAGACGTTTTATTATACTTTAATCTATTAATAATTATTAATACTATATAGCTAAAATAGTAGAATATTAGTAGAGTCTTTAATAAAAAGAATAATAGTACTTAGGTACTTAGGTTTATATTAAGCTAGAATTATATTTAAAACCTTTATAAATAAAGTATTATATATTTAAGTATTTAATCTATTCTAAGATTTATCTAATACTATTATACTATTTATATATATTAAAGTATAATTTATAGAAGTATAACTATAAGGTTTATTATAGAAACCTTTATTATATAATTAATTACCTTTATATATCTTTCTTAGTATTAGTATTTTAATCTAATAACTTATTATTATTATTATACTATAAAGTCTTTATTAATATATAAATATATATATATTAATACTAAAGAGAGAAAGTTTATATATACTAGCGAAGTTAAAGTTATATTATATACATTTTTTATATAAAGATAAATTAGTACTTATCTCTTTTTAGAGATTTAGAATATAGAAATTAAATATCTCTGAAAAGAAAAGAATTAAACTAGAATTTACTATAAAGACTTTATAAATAAGTAATTTAAAGTACTTATTAAAATAGTTCTCTTTTATTATTTAAGACTTAATTAAAGGACTTATTAATATAATTATATAAAGACTATATAAAATATTAAATAAATATAAATATAAATAATAAAGAAATAAACTTATAATATAAGTTTATTAATAAAGTATATCGGTTATCTTATAGTTAGCTAATTATTATTAGAATTATAATAAGTTCTAGGAATAAGAAGAAGGAATTAAAGTAATTATAAAATAAGTAGTTATATTAAGTTCTAAGCCTTTTTTCAAATTAAATAAAAGGGAGTAGTAGTTTATATAAGCTAGCGCGTATACTTCTCGATTAAAATAAGAATAAACTCTAATATAAAGGAGGTAGAGTACTATATATAATATACTATATAATAAAGAAGCGATTTAAAAAGAATAAAAGAATAAAAGAATTCTAGAGATTAATAATACTTAATATTATATAAATTAAACCCTATTATATTTAAATAATTATAAGAAATAATATACTAGGTAATTCTTAAAAAAGAATATATATTAGAATATAAATTATCTTCTAATATTTCTTTAATATTCTAATAGTATATAATATTTACTTACTTTAACCTAAAGTAGTTATTAAATCTATTTGGCTTAATTAACTAAGTATTTAAATAGCTTAACTACTATTTATTTAATATAAGATATATTAAACTAAGCTAAACTAAACTATACTTAAATAGATTAATTATTTAAAATATAAGATATATATTATACCTTATTTTTAAATTATAATATAAGGCTTAACTTTATATACTTCTTTAATTAAAAAGTTAAATATAAAACCTTTTTTTATTTAACTTTAATCTAAATAACTTTATTACTTATAATATAAATATAGTACTTAAGAGTCCTAATATATTATTAGTATTAATTATTATTATATAATAATTATACCTTAATAAATACTTAAATCTTATATATATTATATAATCTTTATAATATATTTCTTTATTTAATTATTAGCTTTAAGTAATTTAAAATAAAAGATATATTTTAAATAAAACTTATAATAGAACCTTTACCTTAGTTAATTTTAAAGGAAGGTTTTAAAATAAAGGTTTAATTTTATTATAAAAGTCTCTAAAGATTTAAGAAATATAAAATAAGTCTATATTAAAATAAGAGAATATTAAACTAGATTAGTAAAGACTTTACTATATATAGATATTCTAAAAAGAGTCCTTTACTATAAATAAAGAGGCTAATATAAAGACTTAATTAAGTAAGATTATAGAATAACTATTAAATATAATAAGATATTAATAATTAGTTTAAAGATTTATTTAACTAGAGTAGAGTTTATTTCTAAATATAGAGAACTATATATATTTATTTACCTAATATTTACTAATTAAATACTTTAACTTACTTAATTATTAGTTTAATCTTAGAATAAAAGACTTAAAAACTATTCTTTATTATTTAAGTAAAATAAGATAAAAAAAGGCTTAAAGATATATTTATATAGAATAAAGATATAATAGTAAAGATATAAAGCTAGAAGAGTTTTAAAAAACCTTAAATAAAGAAGGTAATTATATTATTAGTTAAGAAAATATAACCTTTAATAAATAAAGAAATATAGTTTTAAATCTACTAAGTAAAAGACTTAGAATATATAAGTATAGTTCTTTTATTTATTTTTCCTTTCTTTAATAAATATAAGATTTAGTAATTTAATAATAAATTCTATATAAACTAAATATAATATTTTATATAATCTAAACCTTACTTAAGCTATATAACTAGAATATCTCTTACTTAAATAATATATATATATATATAACTATTACCTATAATATAACTTAAGATAATAAAAGTATTTCTTATATATTATTTTATTTAAACTTTATATAATATTAAAACCTTTTTACTTTAAATAAAGATTAAATAAACTAATATAATATAATTTTATAATTTAGAATATACTTATAGTATTTATAGTAAAGATTATATAGGCTAGATATTAGTAGATACTAATTATATTTCTAGGTTATAATAAAGGAATAGTAAATATCCTAGAGAACTAAAAAAGGGAAAGATATTTTTAAGATAAAATACTACTATATAATAAAAAAGGTTATAATATTTAAACTATAATAATATAATAATAGTTTTAGTTATAGAACTTTATAGCTACCGAGTTCTTATATATAATTTACTAGGGTTACTTTATATATAGACTCTAAAGTAAAGACTTTAATTTATTAATAATTATTAATACTATATAGCTAGAAAGTAAAATAATATTAAGATACTTAGGTTTATATTTAGATAGAAATATATTTAAAACGTTTATAAATATAATATTAAATATCTAAGTATATTAGTTATATCTAAGGTTTTTTAATAGTTTTATAATTTATATATATATATTAAAGTATAAACTATATAAGTATAAGTATAGGTTTTAGTAAAGTAGAAAAGGTATATTATTTAAACTCTTATTATATAATTAATTATCTTTATATCTTTTTCTTAGTATTTAAGTCTCTTTTAAATAAATTATTATTATAATAGTATAAAGGCTTTTTAAAGATATATACTAACCCTTAAGCGAGTAGGTTTATATATACTAGCGAAGCTAAAGTACTATTTTATAAATACTTTATAAAATAGTTAATTAGTATTTATATCTTTTATAGATTTAAGATTTTAGAATAAAACCTCTATTAAAATAAGAGAATTATACTAGATTAGGTTTAATCTAAAGATATTATAAAATGATTACTTTACTCTAAATAGAGACTTTAAAATAAAGACTATACTTTATATAAAGAGTTTAAACTATAAAGACTTATAAATAGAATTATTAGTTTAAAACTTTATTAGTAGTTAATATATTCTTTTAATTATACTATTACTTTTAATTAAATAATATAAGTATTTTATAATATAATATTAATATTCTTACTTACTTATTACTAATTTTACTTATTAGAATAATATAAAAATAAGAATAAATTATAGTTATAACTAATTATTATTTTATATAAAAATAGTTAAACTTTTATATATACCTTATATATAATATAAATAGATTACTTAGTATTTAAGTACTTATTAAGTTTTATATTTTATAATATATATAATTTTATTATATTTATAGAATACTATCGAAGAGTCTCTTTATTCTACTATTTATACTTCTTTATACTATATTAAAATATTATAATTATATTTAACTAATATATTACTAACTTTTAAAGTTAACTAGATACTTTTCTTTAAGTTTATTAAAAAGCCTATAGTTTAAAGGTTAACTCTAATAAGTAAACTCTTAGTAAGATAGAATACTTATAGTATTTAACTATAAATAATATTATAATAAAGAAATATATTAATTATTAAATATTAATTAATTTTATAAAGTTAATACTATATATCTCTAGAAGTTTAAAAGAAGATTTTTATTTACTTCTATATAAGATAATTATAATTTTCTAGAGACTTTATACTCTATTACTAGCTTTAATTATTAAAATAATATTATATTATTATATATATATATTAACGTTTTATTAAATAACTATTCTTATACTTTTATTTAGCTAGAATTATATTTTAAATATATATATGTATATATATATATTCTTAGCTTCTTTTATTATTATAAGTTATTAAGGGTTTAATTAAAGTACTTATTAAAACTATATAGCTAGAATAGTAGTATAGATTATAGTATAGGAGTAGCCGAAGGAGCGGTAGTACTAAGGCGCCCGCGCACGGGCCAGGAACACCAAAACCACCACGACCACCACTCTCGCGCCCGCATCGCGCTAGAATCGGATCTAAAACGCACATAGATCGAGCATTGATATTCTTAGGATCTAGGCTATATTTTGGTGTTCTCGCGATGCTATTACGATATCTGTA
Organism: Hymenoscyphus fraxineus; assembly: GCA_900184765.1. Taxonomy (NCBI): domain Eukaryota; kingdom Fungi; phylum Ascomycota; class Leotiomycetes; order Helotiales; family Helotiaceae; genus Hymenoscyphus; species Hymenoscyphus fraxineus. Next base: position 817,729 of record LT855419.1, read on the forward strand.
GCTAGCAGGGTGTGGGCGTACATGTAAGTGCGACCGTGGATTTTGGTGGGGTCCATGCCGCCTAAGCACCTTGGCACGTGATCCGCCTCGTAAGTACGCCTTTTCCTTAGTATTTAACATATAATTAAATAACTTATTATTATTAAAGTATAAAACCTTAATTAAGATATCTAATTAATAACCGGCGAGGTCGTACGAGCTAGCGTAGCTAGCGAGTCGTGCTTGCAACTAATTACTTAGTAACGAATTAATTTATAATTAATAAAAATATATATAAATTAAATAAACTTATAAAGAAACTATTAAATATAATAAGAGGGCGAGGGCGAGCCTGCGAGCCCGTCTGGCCTCGTTACCTATAATACTATCTTACTAGAGACCTATAAACTTTTATAGTATTATAATTAATACTAGTATATTTACTTTTAACTTAGTAGGATATAATTAATACTATATATACTATTTAATTAATAGTTCTCTATTAAAACCTAGTAATATTATAGTAAAGTTTAATATAGGAAACTCTATAACTATTAGATCTATAGTAGTTAAAATACTAATTAGATAAGTTAAGTTCTATATCTTTCTAATTAAACTATTATTTATCCTTTACTTTTAATAACTAAATAAGATATAAGTAAAGTATAATAATATTAAAGATATAGTTATTATAGTAGATAAAGTAAAAGTTAAGGTTATACGTCGATTTAGCTACCTATTTATAGTATAGGACTAGGCGTACTATAACTTTATATACGAATTCCTAAGTTTACTATTAGAGACTAAATTATAATATCTTTATAAGTAATTTAGCTACCTATCTATTCTAAAGTTATAAAAGGTTTTAAAATAAGCTAGGTATAATATTAACTAAACTATCCTTAAAAAGCTAACTAAATACTATAATTATTATATAAAGTATAATTACTTATTATATTACTTTTACTTTATACTAAAGAAGAATAAGGACTTTAATTATATAGTCTATATAAATATCTATTTTATTTATAGTAAGCCTATACTTTATATAGTTAATAAGGCTATAGGATAGAATATAGTATTTAGTTATAGGATATATTAGTAAAATATATCTAAGAGATAATAAGTAAATATTAGTTCTATATATTCTTAGAACTAATAGATTTACCTATAATAGATATAAGAAAGAATTTTATATCTAAAAGGTTTTAATTATATATAAGTACTTTAGGTATTATAATTAAAGCTATTTCTATTAAAGCTTATTAATTAATTAGACTTATTAAATACTACTATAGTCTACTTTATTACACTTATAATATTATAGTAGAGGAGATTCTAGACTTACTAAAGGATATTATACTTTAAATAGTAGTAAAGGCTATTAATAATACTATAAAACCTAATAGTCTTATACTAATACTACTAGGTTTTAAAGTATATTTAAAGATATAAGACTTCGAATTACTATTAACTATAATTATAAAGTACTTTAAAATACTTTAAAAGACTATAATAGAGGTATATAAGATTAAGGTCAAGTAATAAGTTAATAAAGCCCTTAATACTTAGAATAGTATATCTAATTAAATTAAGGACTTACCTTTTAGATCTAAGGTTTAGGTATAGTATAAATATAAGAAGAAGTAAGAACTATATATTTTATAAGGATATAAAGGAGAAGATATAATTATTAAAATTAAAGGTAAAATAGTTTAATTTTAGTTTATAGTTATAAAACTATAATATATAAATAAAAGTATATTTAATATTTAAGAATAAGATATATTATATAAAAATATTATAGATTATTCTAATAAATACTCTAAGAAGGATTAACTAAAACTAGGCTATAAATAACCTTAAAAGTTAAAACAAATTAAGCTAGAACTTAATAAAGATAAATAGAATAAAGTAGATCTTATACTACTAAAGTATAGCTATAGATAACTATAAAAGAATATAGTTATTTATTATTATAAAGTACTCCTAGTTTATAGAAAGGGCGATATTATATAACTAAAATACTAAGTATACTTTATAGATAATAGAGTAGTATATTTAGTATTTAATAATTCTAGATAAATTAAGATAAGTAGATTAACTAATAATAGAGTTTTTAAGGTTATTACTATTAATTAACTATTACTAGATACTTATATATTTAGCTTTTAATTTATTAATATAATTAAAAATAAGAGTACCTTTAAAGTATTTAAGAAATCTAGACTTATAGTTAAGGTATTTAATAATAATAGAAAGTTATTAGTTTTAACTTAATTACTTATAATCTAAAAGGTTAATATATAAATTATTATTACTCTTATAATAATTAAATTCTACTAGGATCTAATAACTAAACTCTAGTTATATAATATTATTTAAGTATATACTTAATTAATAATAATACTTAATTAACTTATATTTATATAAAGACTAAAAGATAACCTATAGTAGAAGAAGTTATACTTTAAGATTATTAAGCCTTTATATAATATCTTTAAATTAGGTAACTATTAGTATAATATTATTATTATTTGTCTTACGCCGCTAGGCGTATAGCCTACCCTAAGGGTATACGGAACTTCTACTAATCTAAGCTCTAGCTATTACTAACTAGCTCTATAGGTCTTGCCTGTCTTCTTCTATTTAGTAGCCGTCGTATACTAGATATAGGGCTTATCTACCTGCTTAGTAGCTAAGAATAAATTCCCGGGTAATAGTTAGGGCTTAACTAATAAAGCGTAGAGATAAAGAAAGAAAGAAATAAACGAATAACGATTAGAGCCTAGTATTACAAGGACCTTAGAGACGGCGGTACCTTTTTCCTAGGTACGGCCTCCCTTATAGTACCCTCTACTCGCTTAACGTATCTAATAACCCTTCTACCTATTAATCCTCTCTCCTTTTTCTCTTAAGCTTAAGAGCTAGTTAATACTTACTAAGATAGTTAAGTAAGAGTAGCTAGGCGATTATTACTAGAGCCTTTCCCTTACTATATAGGGCGCCTCTAATATTCCTAAGGCTAGTAGCCTTCTATCTATCTAGGTCTCTCTAGAGCCTAGCGCGGTTGTCTTATAGCTTAAGGTAGTAAAGTATAAGGTAATTAATATTCTTGGTTCTAAGGCTATAGTTATAGTATAGGGTAAGTTAGTCTAGGACTCTTCTATTAAATAGGAACTCTCTAAGGCCTATCTTTCCTATCCTTACCTAGATTAGTAGAGAGCTCTTTACTTTTAGGAGGTTCCTATATAGTTCTTAAGGTTACTAGTTACTATTTAAGATATTAATATTATTTATAGCTTCTAGTTACCTTCTAGAGTAGAGTTCTTTTATCTATTAATAGCTAGCCTAGATCCTTATAGCCTAGTCCTTTATAGCTACCTCCTTCTTATTAATAGACGCCTCCCTTCTCTTAAGCTAATTTCTAAGCTAACTATCTTTTACTTTAGCTAACTAGGGTATTAGTAGTTATACTAGTACTAGTCTTCCTCTTCTTCCTCTAAGGAGCCTCTTCTAGATCTTCTTATATATATCTCTAATAACCTTACCTACTAAGAGGTTCTAGTATACTTTCTCGAATTTAGTAACCCTACTATTTAGGTATAGGTTAATAGGGGTATAGTCCCCTTTAACCTCGAGATCTCTAATAGCTATTACCCTATAGGCTCTAGTAATAACTTAAAGATACTTATTCTAGTAAGGCGGAAGGGTTCTTATTATACTCTTAGTTTTTCTATCTCTCCTAGTTTAGTAGTACTATACTAATACTCTATATACTATTATACTATATATAACTATTATATATACTTAGTAGGACCTATTAAAGTCTATACCTTATATCTTTACTAAAAGTCTAGTAAAGGCGAATATCTAGGTAGTTAGTTTCTTATAGATAGCTTCTCTATAGGCTTTCTAGTTTAGTTTCTTATTAAGCTATACTTTAAGGAATCTAGTACTCTCCTTAGGAGCTAGGGTAGCTAATTCGAACTAGACTATCTCTAGGTAAGCCCTTCTTATCCTTATAAAGTAGATTAGTTTACTTTTCTCTAGTTTAAAGGCTATACCTCTCTTACTAGCCTACTCCTAATAGATCTTCTATCCTTCCTTAAGTATTCTTATATTATTCTCTATACTAGTTAAGATAGCTAGTAGGTTTATATTATTTAAGAATCTAACTNAGGTTAAGGTAAAGAGAATAAATAGGATAGGAAAGAGGATTAAGCCTTAGAGGACCCTTTATTAGAGATATTATTCTACTATATATTTATTATTAAAGTATAGTATTACCTTTCTATTAGCTAAGTAGCTTCCTACCTAGATAACTACCTATCTTAGGATCCCTTTTTCTTAAAGTATATAAAGGAGCTACTTATAGTCTACTTTATTATATACTCTAGCTATATCTAGCTAGGCTAGTAATATATAGTACTTATTCTACTATACTATATAGATATCCTAGGTAACTATTTTAATTACTATTTTAGTATTTTAGCTAGATCTATTACTTATTTATATATTAGGTAGTATACCCTCTACCTTAGCTAGGTATATAAGGCGGTTTATAAGAACTTTCTTAATTACCTTCCTTATAGTAGAGAGTAGTATAATTAGTCTATAGGCTCTAGCTTTAGATTTTTTTTCTTTTATCTTCTTAGGCTTCTAGAGTACTACTACTCTTACTCTCCTAAACTAGGTTAGGAAGTACTAGAGGAAGAAGCTAGCCTTTATAATAGTAGTAAGAGTAAGTTAGAGTAGCTTACTATATTCTTAAAGGAATCTATTTATAAGTATATTAAAGCCTTAGGCCTTTTATAGTACTAACCTTATAGTTATAGCTATATCTACTTTAAATACCTCTTATATAAGGTAGTATTAGGCTAGGAAGCTATCTTCTTTAAACTATTAATTAGGTATACTAGAGTAGTTTATTAGAGACTCTAAAAAGAACTTTTCTAAAAGTATTCTAGCCTTTAAGGTATAAGTATTATCTATTACTCTTCTATCTATTAAGACTAGTCTAGGGAGGGCTAGGGCCTCTTATTAGAGGTAGCCTTATAGCCTTACTTATTTTTCTAGTTTTTAAAGCTAGCGATTATTATAGGAGGCCTTTTATAGTACTCCTCTTTAGCTCTTAGTCTAGGCCTATTAGGTAAGTCTTTTAAGTTTAGCTAGAGATTCTTATCTCTAGGTATTAGTACTTTTAGTTCTAAGGTACTTCTAGAGCCTATCTTAGGCTTTTATTTTAGATAAGGCTCTCTTTACTTCCTTATCCTACTATTATATTACTCTCCTATTATTTAGTTTCTTAAGAGAGGTAGAGAGCCTAGCTATCTCCTAGAGTTTTAGTATAAGGTAGTTAACTACTTCCTTTAGCTTCTTAACTATTCTAATTACTAGTACTATTATTAACTCTATCTTAGTAGTAACTCTAATCTTATTTATTAGCTTCTAGCTAAACCCTAGAGTAGGCTCTACTAAGGGGGAGGTTTTAAGGTTAATTTCTATAAGTTAACTTCTATAGTCTAAATATAGTAGGCTCTTACTTTATTTCTATATTATAAAGGTCTTTAAGTAGATAGCTAGATCTATAATAGAGTCCCTCTAGCCCTTATCCCCTAGTCTTATTACCTTACTAAAAGGAGTAATTAGGTTAAGATCCTATTCTACTATTAGCTATAATATATATTCTAACGCTAGGTTAGTCTAGTAGTATCTGTTCTACTCTAGGCTATAGGTGTTAAAGTCGCTTATAAGGAGGACCTATCTCTAGGGTCTCCCTCTTTCTATAATCTTAGTAATAGGTAAGGTTTTACTTAGTAGGTAGTATATAGAATATATTATAATAGTTATTTACTCTATATTAAACTTAATAAGGGCCTAGTTCTAGCTAGCCTTATATAACTATATAGGTATAGGGTACTATCTATAGATAAGGAGTAGAGCCCTACCTACTTCCTAGATAAGGTAATATTATAATCTAAAGAGGTACCTTAGTAAGTTTATTAAGTTATTCTATAGTAGTTCTTATATAAAGAGAATATCGGCCTTTATATTAAGGGCTTTAGTATAAGCTTCTAGGCTCTTATATATATTCTAGTAGATTAGCTATACTATTATAGGATAGACCTAGGGATATTATCCTTACTAGTTCTTAATATCTCTATATTAAAGGTTTATAAAAATCTTAAGATATCTTATTTATTTCTTAAGCCTACCTTATATAGGAGGATTAGTTACTTAACTAGGTTAGTAAAGGGTAGTCTAGCTATAGAACTAGATCTCTTATATTTTTTTAGTTTAAAGGGCTTACTAGTTTACTATTAAGGTCTTTCTCTTAGACCCCTAGTATATATAGCTACTATATCTTTATAGTTATTATAATCTAGAGTAAAGGTAATAGCTCTATCTAAGTATCTTACTTTAGTAAGCTTTACCTACTCCTAGGCTACTAAGTAGTCTCTTATAGTAAAGGAGGGGTAATATCTACTATAGTTTATATACTTTAGATCTATACTTTATTTCTTAACTAAGTATTCTTCTTTATCCTTATATACTATATAAGTATAAAGTAAATATCTTACTTTTTTCCTATAGTATTTAGAGTTATAGCCCTATCCCTAGTACTTATAGTATTATATAGTATTAACTTCTAATATATATCTCTTATAAGGGAAGTATTAGTTCTTCTAGAGTAGGCCTCTCTTATAAAGGGTCCTTACCTCTTTAATAGTAACTACCTTAAGGATAAGGTTTATATTTATTTAAGTTCTCTTATTTAAGCCTTAGGCTCTTATCCTTATTACCTTAAGTATTTTAACTTATAACTTATAGCTTATCTAGTCTAGTATTCTTACTAGTTTATTATTATAGAGTATATCTAGAGGGAAGTGTTTTACTAGTACTACTATTATTCTATAGGCTACCTTAGCCCTATCCCTAAACGTATTCTTTATCTAGGTAGTATCCTTTATAAATTTAGCCTATCTATTACTCTTAAATCTTACTATTATATCCTCTAAAAGTATAACCCTTATAGCTATTACTACTATACTCTTTCCTACTATAGTAGTTCTAAAGTTTATAGCTACTATAATTTCTATTATTATTCTACTCTATAAGTTCTTACTTATAGAACTACCTTATATAGTAAGCTTATAGAACTATCTAGCTAGGAGTATATACTCTTATATACTCCCTAGCGGTTTAGTATTCTAGATAATATTTACTTATAATATTAGCTAGGGGGGGGGGCCTCCCTCCCCTCCTTAAGCTACCTATCTATACCCTAGTTATTAGTCTAGAATCTCCTTTATATCCTCTTTAATTTAATTCCTTATTAGTTACTTATCTCCCTCTTCCTTTAATACTCTATATCTACTTACCTTTATAGTAGCCCTAATTATCTCCTTAATATCTCTATTCTTAGCTACTAAGAATTAGACAGTTTATATTAGGCTCTCTTTAATAGTATCCTTCTTAATTACTCCCTCTATTCCCTTTTTACTAGGCTCTCTTATATTAGTTAGTTTAACGTTTATAGTTTAAGGTACTTAGGGGGTTATAGGCTTAACTAGTAGTAAGTTCCTACGACCGTCGACAATAATACTATTATTAGGTATTACTATAACTTTATAATTTAGCTAGTACTCTAGTATAGAGTATTAGGATAGCTTTCTAGGAGTTTTTAAGAACTTTCTAGAATTCGTGTTTTTTTTTTTTTATTAGTATAATATATATATTAAATATAATATAAAGAAGCTAGATATATAGTAATTAACCTACGATTCCTACTTACTTTATATAAATAAGGTAGGATACTAGGGTATAGTTAGGCTTTAAACTAATAATACTCTTATCCTTAGTAATATTACCTTTATAACTAAAGAGTAATTAAAGTTAACTATATTTAAATCTAAGTCTATAAAAGTATTAATACTAGATAAACTACTAAAATTTAATAGTAATAAGATTACTTTAGTAGATAATAGATCTATTATACTTACCTATAATTATAAAGATTAAATTAAATTAGTAACTAATAGACCTACTAATATTATTAGTACTTATAGTATTATTTATAAAGAATACTTTATAAAGGATTAATATATTACTTAATAAGTACTTAGAGTATATATAGCTATAATATATTAACTAAAGGTAGTATTTAATTTAAGTATTATAGTATAAAATCTAAATCCTAAGAAAAGTAATATTAATATATTAAATAAGTATCTTTAATAGTTAATTAATAATCTAAAGTATAAACTTAAATATATATCTTTAGATATTAATTTACTAAGACTTATATTATTTATAGATACTTCTTTTATAAATTTAACTAACCTTTCCTCTTAAATAGGCTATATTTTATATCTAGTAAATAAGGATAATAATACTAATATTTTATACTAGAGTTCTATAAAATATAAACAAATTATATAAAGTATATTAGTATCTAAGCTATATACTCTTAGTAGTAGATTTAATATAGTAGAAGTAATTAAATTAACCCTTAAGACTATCTTAGACTAAAAGCTTAAGTTAATAATTTATATAGATTTAAAGTTAATATATAAATATTTAATAAAACTTAGTATAATAAAGGAGAAGCGCCTTATAATTAATATAATAGTACTACGCTAGGTATATAAATAATATAAGATTTATAAGATCCTTTAGATAAAAGGAACTATAAATCCTTCTAATACTATAATAAAATTAAAACCCTACTAGATACTAGTTATACTTATTAGTATAAACAAGATTAATATTATAGTTAAAGAGTAGGTTATATAAGAGGATATTAGTAAAGGATAAAAAGACAAGGATATTAAAAGTTAATAGATTTATAAATTATATATAAGTTATAAATAGAATTAAATAGATTTACGAATTATAAGATATTAATAGACTTAATTAATATTAGGGGAGAAATTAATAGATTTAATTAGTTAAGAATATTAGATCGCTTATTATTAGCGCTAAGTCTTTTACTTCTTTTAAAGTAAGCCTAGTATTATTATAGTAACCGAGTAAATATACTCGGTAGTATAGACTACCTAACTAGGCTAGTCCTACCTATACTATTTCGGTACTACTTCTATACCTTTAACTTAGTATATATAATATAATAGAATAGTCTAATACTAAGGTTTTAGCCTATCCTGTTTTATACCTTATATTTAACGAATAGTTAAACTAATAATTTTATATACTTTTATTTCTAAATTTTCTATTTACTAGAATTTATATATTAATATAGGTATTTATAGCCTTTTATATATCTTAAAGATACTATAAAGCTCTAACTTATACCTATTAACTAGTAGGTTAATTATAATATAAAAGGTATATATTATAAGAAGAATATAGGAGTAGTAAGTTTAAGACTATCTTTCTATTCTTATATTTTCTTTTATAGTTATTTTAATTCTATATCTCTTAATAGATATAATAGATTCTATTTTAAATATTAGTTAAGATATATTATATTATACTAAAGGGATACTTACTTTATTTCTTAATTAAGATATTCTACGAAATCTAGGCTTATATTCTATTATAATCGGGGCTATTAGTACCCGGTACGTACTCTACCGTTATACTAAGATAGTAAAAGTTCTATCAATAATTACACGATATAGGATTATTTACTAATAGTATATATACGGCTCTATCGCTATAGATATTTAGCCGAACGTAGTACTAAATATTATATCCTTCCCTACTTAGCCTAAATTAAGTCCTTATAATTCTATGCCCTACTACCTATATATCGGTAGGTTTTTTTTATATAGTTAGTCTATAGACCCGCTAGCCTACTATCGGGTTATCTAGCCTTCCTAGTTTCTTCTTCTAGCTTATAGGCTTAAACTATATCCTACTTTACTACCCGGGAATTAAACCCGGTAGTAGTTACGTTTTTTACTTACTATATAAGTTATAAGTATTATAGAGTATAAGTAGTACTAGCCGAGCTATAGGTAGGATATATATAAATAAAACTCCTAAGAGCGAGTCTTATATATAAACCTAGCGAATAACCCCTTTATAAATTATCTAAAGGTAGATTTATAAGAGAGTCGATTCTAGGGTATTATATAATTATATATTATAATCGGGGCTATTAGTACCCGGTACGTACTCTATCGTTATACTAAGATAGTAAAAGTTTTATAAATAATTATATAATATAGGATTATTTACTAATAGTATATATACGGCTCTATTACTATAGATATTTAGTCGAACATAGTACTAAATATTATAATTCTCTTATTAAATATATCCTTAATTATTAAGGTATTACTTAAATTTTTAGTAACTAGTATACTCGAAATATCTACTTAAGCTAGGTATCGCGTACTAGGTATAGGTTCGGTTACGTGTTTTATAGCTACGTAACCTACTATATTTCCTACTTATATAGTAGAGTTTTCTTATCTAATTCTAGGCTCCTTAGAGCGTTTTTACCTACTTTTAATAGGCTATTTATACGCGATAGTTATAAGCCCGGGTTACTTCTACTTCGCTTTAGAATAGCCCTCTAGAAAATACTATAATAAGTTAATTTATTAAAGTTATATAAATAGTCTTATTAAACGCTCTCTACTATTAAGTAGTATAATTAACCTTTCCTTTAAGACTTATTCTTTTTTAAATACTCTTTAATAATAAACGAGTTTAGTATATAAAGCTTAGCTATAGCTAGCTACCTACTATACTTAGGGGTATTATTATATATATAAGCTTAAGCCTAGCTATACTTACTTATATATATAACTATATATAAGCTTAAAGCCTAGTAACCTAGCGCTTACTTTTACTTATATATATATAAACTAGAAGCTAGATATAAGTATATAATTAGTACTAGTATACCCTAAGAGGTAATTACTCCCTTTAGAAGCCTAGTACTTTATAAAGCTAGTATAACTTTTAATTCTAGCTTATATATTACCTACTTCTACTACTTCTTTAAATACTATCTATTTACTAGATAGCCTTAGTTCTAAGAGCTAATAATAAACTAGTAGTACTAGCGCTATATACCTATAAATAGGATTAGAGAGAATAGTTTACTAACCTAACTCTACTAACTAATAACTCTCTTTATATATTTATATAGGATATAGTATAGAGCCTCGAATAGGAGTAGTATTAGGGGATAAGAGAAGATATAAAGATATAATATAAGTAGTCTTAGAAGGAATGTTAGGTAGATATAACTAGGAGGTTTTATAATCTAGCTTAGATATTAGGCTATATTTACTTGTCTTTTACTCTTTTCTAGTCCTAGAGACTAGCCGTCCTAGAACTAAGGGGTATATTATATACTAGGTATAGGTTCGGTTATATGTTTTATAGCTATATAACCTATAATATTTCCTACTTATATAATAGAGTTTTCTCGTCTAATTCTAGGCTCCTTAGAGCGTTTTTACCTACTTTTAATAAACTATTTATACGTAATACTAGGATATATATAACTTAGTTAATTTAAAATAATACTATATTAGAGAAGTTTTTTAATCTTTTATATTTTATTATATCTAGTAAACTTTATATTAATAATAAAGATATTCTCTAGTATAATATATAGTCGATTATATAAGTAAGTTTACTTCCCCTCTAGATAAAAGATTCTAATTAATACTCTAGATATTATTACTACTATATAGGCCTTTAGTACTAGGATTAACTTAGTTAATAGTATTATAATCTATATAATCTACTAATAAATATTATTACCTTTAAGTTAAATAGAAAGAATAAATATATAAGGTTAAATCTAAACTTTAAAGTATTTAAACTCTTAGTTATTATTTAAATAGACTACTCTAGTAGTTCTAGAGAGAACCTATCTTATAAGATTAATATAAGCTTAATTAATATTATTATTTACTAGTCTATTAATTATTAGTAAAGGTTAGGTTTAGTAGTTAATAAGTATAGTTTTATACTTAACTATAGCTATAGTATTAATTATAATATAACTCTTTTCTAGTCTAATCTTAAAAAAGTATAAGTTCCTAATAATTACTAGATAAGCTCTTAGTTTTAAAGGTAATTAATCTTAATAAAGTTTTATAAAGATAGTAACCTTAACTTTAAAGGTAGCTATATATATTAAGTTAATATATTTAGTATATATAGGAGATCCCTAGATAACCCTACTTATTTTAATATTTTAAATACTTCCTCTAGGACTAGTTTTATTAATAGACTTAATAGTCTTTAATTAAAATCCCCTTATATATATAAAATAAGTAGTTATAGTATTTATAAGGGATTAGGCCCTGAGTATGGCACTGGCTATACTAGTACTTACTAAGCTAGCTAAGAGTATAACGTACACCTTTCTTTTATTTATAGAGTCTAAGAAGACTCTTCTCTTCCTCCTTTATCGAACTTATTAAATACTATAATCAAGCCTCTATATATACGTTGCTCCCCTATAATATTAAGTTTAATTAATTATAGCTAACTAAGATACTACTATATAAGACGGTATATAAGTACCCGGGCAATTCTACTAGAGTTATACCCCTAGCCTAGCGGGAGTCGATTAATTCTACCCGGCTCCCGAAAGTATAGTATAGCTATTACTAGAGTCGTTCTAAGAACTTATAAACATAGTTTAAAACCTAAGCTACTATACGTAATAAGCGGAAGAAGGTATAGAAGTAGTAAAAGCCGAGATAAGGAGGCTATAAGGCTAAGGATAGATAGCCTTTAACCCCTTATTAATAAACTCGCTCCTAAAGAACTTAGTATAAACTCTTACCTAGGTAACTTGATCGGATCCCGATAGCTAAGTCTCGAGCCCTAGAAACTAGAAACTACTAACCTAGGACAGATATACGAGCACCTTTTAAGATTACCTTCTAAGGCTTAGGAGCTCTTATAAGGTAAGGTCCTCTATAAAACTACCGCTCTCCCTAGAATACTACTAGAATACGATCTATAATACCCTCCTGCTATAGGAGTAAGCCCGAATAAGATACTTCTAGGAGAAGGGAGGCGATAGAGGTAAGAAGGATCCTGATTACTTCTTTATATAACTCGATAAGACTTTTACGAATAGTAACAAGTAGGCTAAGGCTTTAGAGAGGCTTAATAATATTAGATACTCTATAAGTTAACCCTAGTATAAACACTAGCTCGAATTTAACAAACTCCTACTAGTAGTAGATAAAGAGAGCTAGAATAATAATATAAAGATTAACTACTTCTAAAACACCTTCTTAAACTCTACACAAATATATATAGCTACTATACCTAAATAAACGGATTACTATAAATTTACTAAGGAAGTTAAACGTATTATAACTAACCTTAAAGAGACTAACTAGTTTAAATTATTAAATAAGAAATAAAAGAAAAAGACTAAGAAATCTAGTATTAGAGGACTAGTATTCGCTTTATAATAGAGGTAGTCCTTATTACTCTAGCTAGATAATAAGAGGGACACTATTATAGGAGTAATATAAACGGGCGGTAGCCGATTAGGACGTTATAAAGACTATAAAGGAAATCCTAGGGACTATTAAGCTATAGGTAAAAAACAAAAGGCTAAGTAGGTAGACTAAGATAAGTAGGAGAGACGCCGAAAAGAGAAACTCTATTACTAATATAAAGCTTTAGGACACCGAGCTAGAGACTGCCTATATAACGCACCTACCCTACTAGTTAAGATTAACCGGGTTAAGGTAGAACCTATACTAGAGGATAATAATAGAACAACAGAAGCTAACACCTCTAGGTCGGAAAAAGAGTAGCTCTTAGTTATAGTTAGGAACTAAGAGCGAAAGGGGCGTTAGTAAAAGGATAGGAGAAAGTAAAAAGAGTAATAAATAGAAACCTTATATATATAGACATAGTCCTTTAAGAATCTTTTAGAACCTTTACTCTTATTAATAAGGGATACTAATACTACGTTATAATAAATAGAGACCTTATAAAAGGACTAGGACTCTTAAATATAAGTAATAAGAAATAGAAGGTAAAAGGAGCCTCCTTATCTATAAGTAATTTAGAAGCTAAAGGAGTAGTTACCTTCTAAATAAGTATTACTAAGTACTACTAAGTTATCTATATATATATAATACTAAACTTAGAGTTTCTAATAATTCTTAGAAACCTATAAAAAGTATATAATAAGATATAGACCGCGCTAGAGAAATAGCGTTTCTACTATAGTAAAGTATTACTATAAGTAGAGGAAGGTTATAATTACTATAACTATAAGGATAATAACGCTTTTATAATAGTAGCTGCCTTAAATATAGAGGATATTAAAAAAGCTCTTAAGGTTAAAAAGGAGCTGTCTATAGAATAGCTAGAATAACAACTACCTCTAGAAATTAAGAATATAGTACTACTCTTTTTTAAATAGGAAGCGGAAAAGCTAGTACTCTATAGGCCTAGTATTAATACTAAAATTAATATCCGCCTTTAAGTAGATAGTACTTTGACTACTTTACTATAGGGGCCGCTTTATAATATATCTAGGAATAAACTATTAGTCTTAAGAAAATCCTTTAATAACTTATAAGAAAAAGGATTTATTAGATCTTCTATATTAGAAGTAGTAGCTCTTATCCTATTTATATAAAAACTAGGAGGAGGACTAAGATTCTACTATAATTACTAAGTACTAAATATAATTATAAAACCTAACTATTACCCCCTTCTACTAATACTAGAGACCTTAAGGAATATAATAGAGGCCGACTAGCTTATAAAGGTTAACGTTATCTCTGCTTTCTACTAAATTCAAATAGTAAAAGGCTATAAATATAAGACTATTTTCTAAATAAGATTCGGCTCTTTTAAATAGCTAGTAATACTGTTTAGTCTAAGCAGGGCTCTAGCTATATTTTAATAGTATATTAATAGTTTACTATAGGACTTACTAGACGTCTACTCTTTAGCCTTTATAGATAACGTAGTAATCTATACTAAGGGGTCTAGGGAGGACTACTTCGAAAAAGTATAGAGCGTCCTCTATAAACTCTAGGATAGAGGCCTATTCTTTAACCCTAGAAAAAGCGAATTTATAAAGAAATAGATTAAGTACTTAAGATTTATTATATATACTAGTAGGAAAGGAGTAGGACCCGACCCTAAGAAAGTTAAGGTAGTATAGAACTAGATAGTTCCTAAGATATAAAAGGAAGTCCGCCGGTTTTTAGGGTTCTATAACTTCTACTAAATATTTATACTTAACTACTTCCGGTTAGTAAGATAGCTAATAGCGCTTACTAGTAAGGGAACCCTGTTCTTTTAGGGAGAAGGGGAGGAGCTAGCCTTTTAAGTATTAAAAAGTAAGTTTTATAAAGCCCTTATATTAGTAAAATAGAACTTAACCCTACCTATATTTCTTAAGATAGACTATAGTAGATTTATAATAAGAGGTATACTCCTTTAGGAAAAGGATAGAATCTATTAACTAGTAGGCTTCTTCTCTAAGAAACNGGAGATATTAGTAGTAGTATCCTTACTTAAGTTCTAGGTACTTGAACTAAAAGTAGTAGGCCCCTTTATAATATAGATAGACTATAAGAACCTAGAATACTTTATAACTAAGAGGTAACTAACCGAATACTAAATTCGATAGTACAAGACCTTAGCTTTATTTTAGTTTACCCTTTACTACTAGTCAAGTACTAAAGCTATTATACTAGACGCCTTATCTAGAAGAGAATAAGATATCCTAGGGGTAGATAATAAGATATCTAGGTATAGACGTTTTTTAGAGCCGGACCGCGTTAGAAACTAGCTAGACCTAGGAGGGGAAAGAGAGGTAGTAGTAGTAGCTACTACTTTAGTCTAGCTTTAAAATATATAGTAGGAGGACCCCTTAAACTAGAACTAGGACTCCTAAGTACTATTTTAAGAATAAGAACTTAATAAACTTTAGAACAAATTAGTAGTAGGGGACTTACTATATAATATTATTTTTCGATTAGTCTTAAATAGTAACTGATCTTTTCTAAGTAAAGTTAAAATAAAGATTTAAGTAAGTAACTATAAAATTAATAAAAAGGGCTACCTATACTACTATAAGAGATTATAGGTTCCTAGAGTACTATTCTTAATAAAGGCTAAGGTTAAGGAAGGGGAATTTAAACTTAGCTAGAAGAATATTCTAAGAATAAAAATTATTTAATCTATCTATAATTCGTAGGTCTATAGCTACCTAGGTAGGGATTCTACCGCTTTTATAATAGAATAAAACTTCTACTAGCCGCTCTAGTCTAAGTATATAAGATAGTTCTTAAGGAACTATAATTACTATAGAAAGAATAAGATATAGCGGGAGTATAAGTACAGACTCTTATAGCTACTACTAGTACTTAACTAATTCTTTTAAGAACTCTTAATAGATTTTATAACCGACCTACTAGACTTATAAAGGAATTACTACCTCTAGGTTATTAAGGACCGATTAAGTAAGACTATAGTACTAGAGGCGATACCTAGTATAAAAGTAAAGGAATACACTAAAAAGTTTATAGAATACTAGGTTTATTACTATAATATACCTTGTACTATTACTAGCGACAGAGGTATAAACTAGATAAGTATATTCTAGAAAATATTTTACTATTTAATAGGCGTATAATAATAACTTAGCTTTGTATACTACCTATAAACTAATAAAGGCCTAGAGAGATTAAACTAAGAAGTATAAGCTTATCTTTAAAACTTTATTAACTAAGAGTAATCTAACTAGAAACGTTAGCTCCCTACTACTTAACTAGCGCTTAATAGGCGTTACTAAGCGGGCCTTAGAATAAGTCCCTTCTTTATAATATATAGCTTCGACCCTCCTTCCCTAATCCTACTTAAAACAAATACTAGTATAACTTTAAATCTCCTAGCGTCTAAGAAAGCGAAGGTATTTATAAATAAGATTAAAGAGATTATAGTACTATACTAATTAAATATAGTAGAATCCGCCTAAAAGTAGAAGGATAGCATTAATAAAAGAAGGGCCCCTACTCTAGTCTATAGGGTAAGTAATAAGATATAGCTAGACCTATACAACTACTATATAAATAGGCTAAAGAGAAGTCTAGACTATAAGTACACGAAATATATAGTAGAAGAAGTATTATTACTATTATCTATTTACCTATTAGGGATTCCTAGTAATATCTACCCTATATTCTATACTAATCTCCTTTATTAAGTAAGCTAAGACCCTCTACTAGGGTAGGAGACTAATAATAAATAACCTATATTCGAACTCTTCTAAACGTATAAAGAATAGTAAGTAGAAGAGATACTATACGCTTAAGATAAAGCTAAAGGAAAAGGAAAAATTAAATAAGTACTAATAAAGTAGGTAGGTTACTATAAGCTAACGTAAGAGCTCTTAAAAAATCTAGTAGATACTATTACCCTAGACGACTTTAAAGCTAAGTATAGTAATCCTACAAAGAATAATAGTCTAAAAGCTAGATAGGAAAAGAAAAAGAAAAACTAAAAGAGAAGGACGCCTATAAAGACTAATAAAAGTCGGACAAAGTATAAGACTCTTATAGTAGAGAGAGAGTTTAAGAGACTATACTATTCCTTTATTTTCTCTTTATTTTCTTTATAACCTTTTATTTATAGTAGAATCTAATAAAAAATAGATAGATTACTAGGCTTTTATAGTAGGGGAGAGAGTTTTTTTAAATATTATTTTATTTTTTTATTTCTTTATTTTATTATTTTTTATTTATAATACCTATTCTATACTAGGAACTATTTTAAAATTATTAGAGACCGCTAGATAAGCGTAAAGAATAGACTATTTATCTACCCTAACCAAAAAACTACTATAAACTACTAGGAAACTTATAAACGCTACTAATAAAACATCTAGGACTAATAGAAATTAACTAAAGACCGTTTCTTAAGTACCCTTAATAAGCGTAATAATAGAATTAACTAGATTAACCTACTTTTCCTTTAGCTTCCCCTACTTTCTTTTCGGCTACTAAGACTTTAGACCTAGAGCGTATTACTTCTTCTTCTTTAGAGTAGTAGGATTATTACTATTAGTATCTACCTTAATATTAATAGAAACCGGGTTACTATAACAGGATCCTAAAACTAGGGCCGGAGGTCTACCGCTAATACTAAAAAGAAAAGTAGTAAGTAATAGAAAACTAACAGAGACCGGTAAAGACCTATAAGAGACTATTCTAAGCTATAACTTACGCTATAGTTATATTAACCTTAGTAGAAAGAGTACTAAAATAAGTAGTTAGTAATAAAAAACTAATAAAAACCGAAGTATTTATACTAAAAGAAGACCTAATTATTAAAGACGTAAGAGCTTTATAAAGTACATTACTATTTCCTAAAGATTCTCTAGGGCTTTGCTACTATAATAGCGTTAGCCGGCGTTTTTTTAATAGAAACCAAACTAAAAAAAAAAAAATTTTTTCTTACTATATAGTATTAGTCGATCTAGTCTAGGCAGTATACGTAAGATAGGCTAACGCTCTACTATCGACAATTACTAGTGTTTTTTAAGCAAAGTTTAATTAAAACTTATAGGGGGAGACACTTATCCTTTATATTAATATAATTAAAGTATAAACATAGACTATAGAGGATTTACTATATAAAATTAGTAAACTCCGCCGAAAAAGTATTAAAGTCCGACTTACCTTAGGTATTATATAGTCTATACCGCAACAAGTATAATAGATATAATAGAGGACAGCTATACTTATCTAGTTAGATTTTAACAAACACTGCCGGAGGAATATAGGAAATATATATAACTTACCTATTATTACTACTATTATTATTATAGTTTAAAAAAAAGGAAAGGAGGAAAGGAGGGTAGAAGGAGCCTTATATACCCTAGTATATAAGTAAATAAAGGATTATATAGGAAGGTATATCTAGGATAACGTTAAGATAAGGTAAAGACGGTCTAAAGAAGTATAATTAAGCTAAAAGTAAAGTTTATAAAGAAAAGTAAATTTAGTATAATATTTAGTAAAGTCCTATATAGAACTAGACAGAATCCGGCGCCTTTCTAGCGGAGGGAGGGAGTATTATAAGAGATTAGGCCTTGAGTATAGTACTAGCTATACTAGTACTTACTAAGCTAGCTAAGAGTATAACGTATACCTTTCTTTTATTTACGGAGTCCGAGAAGACTCTTCTCTTCCTCCTTTATCGAACTTATTAAATACTATAATCGAGCCTCTATATATACGCCGCTCCCCCGTAATAGTATTCTTCTTTTTATTATTATCTTAAATAGCGTCTTTACTTATAAGATACTACTTAGTATTATACGCTATAGGAGGATTTATCTTAGGTTCTTATTAATCTTTAGTAATATAAGATACTATTTAAGAATTTATTATATAGAATATTAAATCTAGAAAAAGATAAATAGTCTATATCTTATAGTTTAAAGAGGAGCTTCTACCTTAGATATAGTAGGATCTTTAACTTTTATAATATAAAGTATTCGGTAATATAGGTTAGAAGGTATATAGTATTAAGTTTATTCTACGAAGAGGCTAAGTATAGTAGTAGTAGTAGTAGATTACGTAATATAGAACCAAGTTACTCTAGTTCTAATATTACGTATAGGAGGTAGAATCGTACTAGTATTTCTACTTAATACTCCCCCTCGAAGCTAGCTCCTATAAACGTAACTCTAGTACTATACTTAGAGGCTTAAAAGTACTTATAAAAGTAGAACCTTAGCTACTTTATAATTATCTCTAAACAAACTTCTATCTACCTTAGTTTATATAAGGAATCGGCTATAGGAATAAGTAAAAACGTAAAGAAGAAATAACTAGTAATAGCTCCTTTAACTTATATAGTTTATTATACTCCCCCTACTATTATACTTTATACTCCCCCTACTATAGAGTAGTATACTTTCCTAAAGAGGGTCTCCTTAGTCCTATACTACGTACTCTCCTAAGAAGTAGTTAATATTATACTCTATACTCCTTGTATTAGTCTCTCTAGTATCGCTCCCCCTTAAGTCGCTCCCCCTAGAGTTAGCTCTTCCTTAGTCCTATATTTCCCTAGTTCTATACTATATACTCTCTTAGTATTATACTCTCCTAAGGTAGGTTCGCTCCCTAGTATTATACTCTATACTCCCTCTAGTATAAAGTAGTAGTATTCTACGTACTTTACTAAAGGGGGTTCTCCTTAGTCTTATACTATATACTCTCCTAAGGAGTAGTTAGTATTATACTTCGTACTATCCTAAGAGGGTCTTGTCCCTCCTAGAGTATCCGCCTTCGGCTCCTTCTCTCTCTCCCTCCTAATACCTTATATCTCCCCCTCGAATACTATATAGTCTCGGGAACTATAGGGAACTATAGGGAAAGTATAGTAGGTAAAACTAAAATATTAAGTAGTAGGTAAGGTCTATCGAGTAGGTAGGACGGAAAATTTAACTTCGAGAGAGTTAGTATAGTAGGAAATTCGTTATTATAAATATCGAATATATCTATAAAACCGGTTTATATTACTATAAGGCTAGTAGTTATTACGAGACGTTAAGAGTATCTACGAAGGCTTACGGGATAGAAGAAGAGAACTCGAAAAGAACACTTAAAAAGCGTATTAAGCTTTTATATAAAATAGTTAAAAGTAAGAATACCTTTATATAGTATAATCTAAGCCCTTTTATACGGCTTAATAGTAATAGTTTTTATATAGAATATAATAGTCCTAATACCCTTATATAATATAGAGTTCTACGCGACTTATTTAAGGCTTATTTAGTCTTATATCCTTATATAACTGCCTTATCTAAAGAAGCTAGGGCTTATTTAGATTTACGTTAAATAATAACCTTACCTAGGGCTAGTAGAGCTTAACGTTCTTACGCGATTACCTACTATTCCTTTAAAGGGTAACTACCCCTTATAATAAATAGGGAATATAAGAAAACCTCCGTCTATTAATATCGTAGTATCTTATAGCTATAAATACTACTTCCTAGTAGGGTAAGGGCGCGAACCCGGGCTTATAACCTATTCGGTAATATAGGTTAGAAGGTATATAGTATTAAGTCTATCCTACGAAGAGGCTAAGTATAGTAGTAGTAGTAGTAGATTACGTAATACGGAACTAAGTTACCCCGGTTCCGATATTACGTATAGGAGGTAGAATCGTACTAGTATTTCTACTTAATATAAAGAATATATTTAGTAGACCTAGTTATATTAAAGTAGTTTTAGCCTTTAATAAAACACTTTTTTATTTCTTATATAAAAGAATTTACTATATTAAATAGCTAGATATTATATTTAGGGTTTTATTATATTAATTAGAGAAGATTAATTATACTTATTAGATATTCTTCTATATTTACTCCTCTATATTTAATCTAGAATTATAGACTTTATAATTAAACGTTCTATTCTTAATTATTACTTTTCTTTTCTTTAAATCTTTTTTTATTTTTTAAAATAATTACTTTATTTCTTTAATCCTCTCTACTAAGTTAAAGTTACTCTCTTTTAAGAATTAGAAGTATTTCTTTTAACTAGAAATATAAAAGTTATTTTATTAGATAAAAGGGTTATCTTTAGTAAGATTTACTAAATATAATAAATAATTAGAACTAAATTAGTTCTTTTTTTTTAGCTTAACTTATAAACGTTATATTTTTAAATAGTATAATAGTAATATATATATATACTATTATAAAAGTAGGTTAGGTTCTTCTATTAATATTTAAATAGTTAGATTCTTAACCCCTCTTTAAAAGATATATATAAGTAGAATAGTTCTTTCTTCTATTTATAATTAGTATATTATTATAAGCCTAGATTCTCTATATCCTTTACTTATATAATAATAGCTTTAATATATAATTTTCTATACTATAATATCTTTTTAAGTCTCTACTTTATATCTCTTTAAATATAAAGTTATTCTAATCTTATAATATCTCCCTTTTATAGGTAGTATATTCTAGCTAGATATTTAGTATATTTACCTAAAATTAGACTATTTAGAATATATTTAAGTAATATTAGAAATATATAACTCTAAGGTTCTAAGGTATTTAAACTAGTTATAAAAGTATATATTAAGAAAGTATTATTAAGTTCTTTATTTAAGATTTTATTTCTATTTATATTATAATTATTAGTCTTTTTCTAGTTAGCTTAATATATAATAAATATATAACTATATACTATAGATTTAATTATTAGTTAAATATAAGTCTTTATATTTTCCTTATTTATAGCTCTACTAATTTTAGATAAACTACTACTTATAATAGTACTAGAGATTTTAATTATAGTAGAATTTAAAGAAATTAAATTATTTTTATAAAGATTAATAGTCTTTATTTAAGAAAAGGTTATATTTAATTATATAATAAGTAAAGAAAGTATCTATTTATATACTTTAAGTAAGAGTTAAAGTTACTAGAGTTATAGTAGTATATATAGACTATATTAGTTTACCTTACTCCTATTAGATTAAGCGAATATAGTAACTAAAATATACTATCTTAACTACCCTTATTTAACTTACCTTTACTTTCCCTTTTACTAATAAAATAGTAGTATATTAAAAATATATTACTTTATTTAAAGGGCTAGTATAGATAGTATTTCTTACTATATACTAAATACTAAGGTATCTATATTCTATATATAATTAAGTCTCCCCCCCTTCTTAATCTTAATTTTACTTCTTCTTTACTATAATAACTCTACTATTAACTATCTAAGACCTTCTATTATTAATACTTTTATAGTATTATTAAATAGTATTTCTTTTCTATTTATAATAGTATATTAGTATCTTCTATTAATTTATATTACTTTTATACTAATATTCTAATAGTTTACTAGATAATTATATTACTTTACTACTTTATTTCTATTTATAAAACTAGTACTATCCTACTCTACTTTAATCTAGTTAATTATCTTATTATAGATTTAATAAGTCTTTTATAATCTATTTAAATTATATTTAAAGTAATATTAGATAGTCTTATTATTATCTCTATTATAATTCCTCCTACTTCTAAATACTCTAGTTATTATAAATATACTATATACTACTAATCTAGTTACTTAGAATTTATCTCTACTATATATATTAACTTACTTACTATTAATCTTATTATTATTTAGTTTAATAAGTTATCTTCTTTAATAATATTTAAATATTTAAGTAATAAATAATTATAGTATTTTATTTTATTAATTCTTTATTATATCTTTCTTTTATATTAATCTAACTTAATCTAACTTATTACTACTTATTTATACTTCTTAACTCCTCCTTTTTAGTTCTATAATATTTATTATTATTTAGTTTAGTAAGTTACCTTCTTTAATAATATTTAAATATTTAACTAATAAATAATTATAGTATTTTATTTTATTAATTCTCTATTATATCTTTCTTTTATATTAATCTAACTTAATCTAACTTATTACTACTTATTTATACTTTTTAACTCCTCTTCTTTAGCTCTATAATATTTACTCTAGATTATTAATCTAATAGTTAAGTAGTATAATTAATTCTTTAAGACCTTAACTAATACCTTCTATTAGGAATCCTTCTATATTCTTATATCCTTTATACTACTATTAGTATCTTAACTAGAGTTATATTATACCTTTTACTCTTTAAGACCTTAACTAATACTTTATACTAGGATTTATTCTATATCTTTTAAACTCTTTTATATAGTTAATCTTAATCTTAACTAGAGCTAAGTTACTTATTTAATTCTTAAGGATCTTAACTAATACTTTATATTAAAAAGCTATCTTTAACTATATTATTATAAGAATAATATATAATAGTAGTCTCTTTTAATCTTAATTATATAATATACTTCTATTATATCTTTACTATTTATAGGTATACTTTACTATTTATAAATATAAATTAAGACTTATTATTTATATATACTTTATTATAAGCGCCTACTATTAACTTTCTAAGTATTATTAGAGATATAGATCTATATTAAACCTATAGTATTACTTTTAGTAGTTTATACCTCTATAACCTTTAGAAAACTAGTTAAGTAGCTTTTTATATAGAAGATTAAAGTAAGTATTATTATACTTATATATCTTTAAGCTATTATTACTAATAGTTATAGTTTATAAGATCTTCTCTTAGAATAAACTATATAGCTTTTTTAAATCTTTTTAAATCTTTTTAAATTCTTTTAAATCTATTAAATCTATTAAATTTATTAAAGGGTTTATACTTTTATAACCTTTAAAAGCCTAGTTAAATAGTTAATAATATATAAAAAAAAGGTAAGTTATTAATAGTATAATAATTTTACCCCTTTAATCTTATAACTAATATATCTTTAGAATTATAATATTATAAATTACTAGATTAAGGTTTAATTAATATTATATCTCTTTTTTTTTATATTACTTTTCTCTTTCTTTTATTTATAACCTTATTAAATTTTATTCTTTAATCTATCTTAATTATAGATATAGGTTAGAATTAAGTATTTAGAGTTTTAGTTTTTAATCTTCTACCTTTTAGAAAGGGTATCCTTTCTATTTTATTAAAGTATACTAGAATATATAATTAATATTATTTATTCTTTTATTTATAGTATTTTAGTTTTTATACTATCTTCTCTTTTAAATAGATTAAGATAATTTATTAAGTAGATATCCCTTATAAACGGTAATAATCCTCTATTAGGGTATAGAGAGTAATAGGTAAGGAGGTAGGTTAAATAGTATATATTAGACTAAGGAGGGGAAGGTAATAGCGCTTAAGGCTTATACGTATATACCCCGCGGCTATTATATACTATACGCTACTTAATCTAGACTAGTTATAATTATACTCTAGTAACCTTATATATATATTTCTTTAATACTTTCTCTTAAGTAAACTTAAGTACTTTTAACTACTCTAATAACCTTAATTTTCTCTTTTATTACTTTAGACCTATCTACTCTTTAAACCTCTTAAACTTAATATATTATAGTAGCTTTATTATACTATTAATAATTATATTATTTATAAGATTAGAATTAACTTATAAATACTAATTCTTTATAAGATCTTAGATAAAGTAGTAACTAATATTAATATACTTTAATTATTTATTTAAATATATATATTTTTATAAGTATAATTATACTTTAGTTATTACTATATATCTAGATTATTCTTAGTTTCTATCTTATATATTTTCCTAGTCCTAGGTCTTATAATACTTAACCTAACTACTAGTCTTATTTTATATAAGATATAAGTACTATATATTCTAATTTATAGCTTAATATAGAGATAATATATTATTTCTTATTTAACTATAAAATTAGTCTACTATAGAATATACTAATACTTTTAGAGATACTCTTTTAATTTAACTTTATAATAGCTTAATTAGTATTTAAGTAAATAGTTAGATTTATAGCTCTTTTTACCTTTAAGTATATAATTTTAGTATTAATTATAGATTATAAATATTAGAATAGCTATTTTAGTATATATCTATAATACTTAGTAAGATTACTTATATACTAGCTTAGTTTTCTAAATATAAAAGCTATATTTAGATATATAAAGGTTATAGTATATATTAGACTTCTAATAATCTATTAATATTTAGAGATATTAATTTATTTATTAGATAGTTCTACTAGTTATAAATTCTTATAGTTTATAGTAAGTATTTTCTTTCCTTTTATAGATTCCTTTATAATACTAAATTTATTAAATACTTCTTTTAAATATTACTTTTAATCTATTATAATTAACTAGGCTTTTTAGTTATAAGTTACTCTTATACTAAAGATCTTACTAATCTTTCCTAGAGACTTAGTATTAAATTAAGTACTAAGTTATATAGTAAACTAGTTAATCTTAGCTTTTATTTTTATAGAAGTTATAATATTATTAATATAAACTAATAGCTTAACTAAATTCTCTAGATATATAAATAGATATAAATCTACTAGACTCTAAATAAATCTCTATTTTAGTAATTTATTATATATTAGCTAGTTCTAATCTCTTATAACTTACTTTAGACTATATAAACTATAATATACTTACTATACCTTCTTATAAGATAGTATAACCTTCTATAGTAGGTTAAGGAATATATATTCTTATAAATAAAACTTAGTAAATATATTCTTAATATTAAATTAATAGTATTCTAAATCTTTAATTACTATTATTATAAAAAAGAACTATAATATATTTATATAAACTATTAGAGTAAAAGTCTTATTAAAGTCCTTTTTTTAGATTTAATTAAATCCTTTTATAACTAAATAAGTCTTAAATCTTTTAATTAATCTATTTTTAAAAGTTTTTACTATAAATATTTACTTATATAATATATAATTTACTTCTTATAAAGTAATAACTTCTATAAATATATAATTTTAATAAAGTATAAGTAGTTTTTTAGTTATAGTAGCTCTCTATCTTTTAATATATATTAAATCTTTAGTTACTTCTTTTTATAATTAAAAGATTTTAATTCTAGTAATTACTTTAACTAGAAATACTAATTTAAGTATTAGTAGTACTTTAAGTTTATTAATATTTATTTCTTTACTTTTATAAATAGTCTTAGTAATTATAGCTTTAATCTTTTTTACTTTATACTTATCTTTAATTTCCTTTTTAGTATATCTCTTTATACCTCTTATAAAGTAAATAAATACTAGTACTAGTACTAGTACTAGTATAGGAATTAGTATAAAAGTTAGTACTACTATTTATACTAGATTTAAAGTAACTAGCTTAGCTTTATTATTAATACCTTTAACTATTAGTTAGATTCTAGCTTATAGTATATCTAATAATATAGGAGGGGCCTCTTTACTCGGTTATAAGTTCTTAAAATTAGCTTCTATAAATACTAGAATATTAGATAGTAGAATAAATTTAGAAATTAGTACTTAAAGAGCTATATAAGTAATAACTAGTATTAGAACTAGTTTAAGTTCTTTCTTTTTTACTAAGTATTTTTAAAAGTCTTTAATCTTTATAATATTTATTATTCTCTAAAGACTATTTTTATAGTTTTAGATCTTTAAGTCTACTTTTCTACTATTAGTATTTTTATTAATTTATATAATACTTATAATAATTATACTCTTTTATTTTAGTACAGCGATATTAATAACCTGTGTTAAAAACGCGGGCAGCCGAGAATATTAAAAAAAGTACGAAATCAGGAACTTAGGAATATACCCTCCTTCTACTATAGAACAACCACGCTTCTAGGGCTTAAACCCTACGGCAGGATTAAGCTCTAGTACTTAAATAATCGGTGTATCTATTTTCTATATAGTTTAGGAGCGTTATTCTAGAGTAATCTAAAGAAGGGTGAAAAGTCGATTCTTACGATCGTGAGGCAGGATAACGGGGTTAGGTCTTGGTATAGCCTTGGCGTAAGAATGGCTAGAACTTAACTTTCCGCCTATTCTTAAATTACTATATAATCACGTTCCTAGAGTATATAAAAAGTCGATACTTCTACTAGAGGTATGTTAATACATACTTATATAGTAGGGCTAATGCCCTAGAAGCGTGGTTGTTGTATTATATAGAGGGGGCTATCTTACGATTCTACGTTTACACTTTTTTTTAGTATTCCTAAAAATTACGTTTTTAACGTAGGTTATTAATATCGCTATAAATAAATTTAAAAATATTTATTTATTTATTTTATATATTTTATAAAAATATTTTCTTAAGCTAGATTAATAAGTTTATTATATTATTCTTTTTTTAAGATTATCTTATAATTAATATAATAATAATATTTACTCTTTTATCTCTAGATATAATTAATACTAGGTATTTCGCTTATAAAAGCCTTAATTAAGCTTATTATCTTATTATTAATTACTAGGCTAGAGTCTATTTAGTTTTATAAGTATATATCTATTTTTATAGCTTTATTTTAGAATTCTAATAAAAGCTTTATATTATTTAATATTATATAAATATTACTTTTAATAGTTTAAATTAATTATTTTATAGGTCTATTTTAATATAAGAAAGTAATTACTATTAACTAAGTATTAACTTTTTTAAAAACTTACTATTAATTTATAACTTTTAGTAGTTCTAAAGTATTATTAGATCTAGTATACTTAATCTTCTTACTAGTTTAGTATTTAATATATATTTTCTATTTAAGAAAAGCTTTAGTTATACTATCTTTTAGTTTTAATAAAATTACTTAGTTATATTAAAAATAAGTATTAATAATAATAAATAACTAACTATTTCTTTATATTAATATAAGCTATAGTCTAGTAATATTAAATTAGATTCTTTTAAATATAGTTTTTATTTATTTAACTAGTTCTTTTAAGATCTTATTTTATATTTTTATAAAAGTATATATTTTATATAAACTTATTTTTAAGGTTTTAATCTTTTATTATAAAGTTATAACTAGATATAGTTTACTAATATTTTTTAGACTTAAGTAAGTAAATTATTTATAATATTTAAGATATTAATCTTTATTAGTTTATATAATAGCTTTATTATTAGAGCTATTACTTTTATTTTTAGTATTTAGTATAATTTCTTTAAATCTTTATATTATATTAGTAATAGTATATATTCTATATTATATTCTTAAACTAATAATCTTATAATTACTATTTATAATATATAACTTATTTATATTTCTAATAAACTTAACTTATAATATTATTTAGTATAAGTATTATACTAAAAGTAAATTAACTCTAAGGTCTAGTATAAAAAGAATATTTAATAATAATATAAGAGAACTATTTTTATATTTTAATTCTATTTTACTTTTTTATTTATATATTATTTCTTTTTTACTAACCTTAATTCTAATTAGTTTATAGAGAGTTTTTAAAGACTTAAAGAGTAAAGGTTAGTTTAATATATATAATAATATACTAGTATTAATAAGCTAAGTAAAAAAGGTCTTATTCTTACTAAGCTTAGTAGAGAGTATATAGCTACTAATACTTTCTATATTTAAAGTTTTAGACTTAGGTTTAGATTTAGTATTTATAATATACTTTTTCTTACTAGTATACTTTAATTATCTTTTATTAAAATACTTTTTATTTAAGTATTTCTTTTTAATATAAGAGTTTTTAATTAAATAAAACTTCTTTATCTAATTATAGTTATATAGTAGCTAGTAAGTATAAGATATTCTTAAGTAGCTTTAAATATAGTAGTCTTTATTATAAAGCTTATAAATAATAGTTTCCTACTTATATTTAAGTATAGATAATATAGAGCTATTACTATTATATTAGTAAGAAGGGATATATCTCTTACCTACTAAAAATATATTCTTATTTATAAAGTAGGTATTCTTAGCTAGGTTAAATAAGTCTTTTAGCTTTTCTTTAACTTTAAATAGCTTATAAATTTTCTTATTCTTATTTAGAGTTAGTTAAAATTATAGAGCTATAATTATTAGTTTAAAGTTAGTTAATATTCTTTAAGTTATAATTATAAATAAGATAGAATTAGAGTAAGAATTCTTTATAACTAGATTTATAGTAATAAGTTTTTAGTAGTATTCCTTTAGTTTTATCTAGTATCTATTTATACTTAGTTTCTTATTATATTTAAATATTAATAACTTTATTAAGTATATATTAATAGTAGATTTATTTATTTTTAAGAACTTAGTTTTAAGTACTATCTAAAGTAAAGTAGCTAATATATACTTATCTTAAAAAGCTTAATTATCTTTACTTAATAATAAGAGTATATAGTTAATTACCTTTATTTTATTTTTATTATATTCCTTTATATTCTTAATATTCTATAATTTACTCTTATTCTAGCCTTCTAAGTCTCCTTAAACTACTTTTGTTTTATAAGTCTTCTCTAATACTTTTAGGTTTTAAATCTATATATATAATAATATCCTATATTCTTAATTAAGTAAAAAACTCTTTTACTTCTAAGTTTAAAAGTTATTTAATAAAACTATAATTTATAATTCTTATATATAAGACTAGAGATTTAAGAAGTTCTATCTTTATTATAGTTACTTATTTTTACTAGGGATTAGAATAGTATATTTTAGGTTTTAAGATATTAAGATTAAGTATATCTAGTTTAAGTTTAATATAGATTTTAAAATTAAGTTATATATATATAGTTTTAAGCTATATCTTAGTAAATTTAGTTATTTATTAACCTTTAGGTTTAGATACTCTCTTTAGCTTCTAAGTTACTTTTAGTAGTAAGCTCTCTTTAGCTTTACTAATTATAATTACTCTTATATAATACTATCCTTATATAATAAATTAATTTAAGTTCTTATATAACTTATATTTAGTTTCTTATATAAACTAGTAAGTTAAATCTTTTATAATTTATAAGTTTATATAACTAGTTAGTTTACCTAGGTTACTTATATAAACCTAAGCTTATAACCTATTAAGTAAATATCTCTTATAGATAGTAATAATCTTTTATTAGGGTATAGAGAGTAATAGGTAGGGAGGTAGGTTAAATAGTATATATTAGACTAAGGAGGGGAAGGTAATAGTACTCGAGGCTTGTATATATATACCCCGCGGATATTATATACTACGCGCTACCTAATCTAGACTAGTTATAATTATACTCTAGTAACCTCGTATATAGATTTCCTTAATATAATTCTATAATACTAGATCTTTTAAGTCTTTTTAGATTATAGTAGGGTCTAAACCTCTAAGACCGACTAAAAAACTAGATTAGCCGCTATAGTAAAGAATAAATAAGGTAAGTGATTTTACTATATAGACTTTATAACTAATATATTTATAGAATTAAGCTTATATAGTATTAGAATATTAGTAGATTAAGGTTTAATTCTTATATTATCTTATTTCTATTCTTAATATTCTATAGTTTTTAAAGATAATTTAAATATATTTTAATTTAGGTTCTTAAATTTAGGTTATATTAAATTAAATCCTCTAAACTAGACTTTATAGACTCCTCCTAGACCGGACCTCGTCGACTCTTTATAGACTCCTCTTAGACTAGGCCTTATAGACTCCTTCTAGACTAGACCTTATAGACTCCTTCTAGACTAGAATTGTTTTCTTACTATATTTTTTCCTTCTATTATTCTTATTATATTACGTTTTATTTTATTTTTTTCCTTATATTCTACCTTATTTATATATCTTATTATATAGCTAAAAGGCTATTTTAAACTTATTATATAAGAGATTAGAGGTTATATTATATTTTATTTTATTTTTTCTTTATATTCTACCTTATTTATATATCTTAGTATATAGCTAAGAGGCTATTTTAAACTTACTATATAAGAGATTAGGGGTTATATTATTCTATAGTTAATCGAACCCTACTACGCTACTAGCTTGTTTACTAGAGGTATTAGACTACGTCTCTAGTAGGTTCTTTATAAATAGAGTCTTTTAAGTAACGTTTATACTATAGTAGGATTATTAGTTAATAGCTAAACTTTCTTTACTATTTAAACTTTATTTATTTATTCTATTACTTTATTAAATAATCCTCTAGTTAGATAGTAGTATAACTAGCTAGTTATATCTTCTTATAAGGGAGGTATACTATAGCTACCGGACTCTAAGTTAAAGCTTTAAATATTAGTATAACTTAATAACTTAAGACGTTAGTATAATTCTAATAATAAGAATAAATAGTACTTTAAGTATATTATAGTATAGTATACTATAGTATAGTATACTATAGTATTAGAAAAGTATAATACTTTAAGTATATTATAGTATAAGTATACTATAGTAGTATATAAATATATAATATTATTCTAAGGAATATTAAAACTTTACTATTTTAGTTCTTTAACTCTAAAGGCTTAATAATAATTCTTTAAGTAGTAAATAGTAGATTATATATCTAAACTATACTATATTAATATCTAATTTAGAGAGCTAATAAAGAGTTAGAGTCTTCTTAATAATAAACATAGATAGTATTTAACTACTATTATCTCTAAGAAAAATAAGAGGGTATATTAGCTATTATAAAGATATTATATATAATACTCTTTATTAAATAAATAGTAGCCTATTAAGCTAGAATATAATATAAGCTAGGATATACCTATTAACTTTAAAGAATTAATAGACCTTTAACTAAGGCGAATAGTATATTATATACTAGATAACCTAGATAATTATCTTAAAGGTTCTAAGAGGTTAATATATATATATAACTTTTTATACTATACTATACTAGTAATATAGTAGATAGATATACTAGGTCCTTATAAGTATATATATATTAGTAATATAATAGCTAGGGGGATCTATTTTAGGTACTAATATTAAGGTTATTAATTTAGGCCGCCTATTACTATTTATAGTTCTTACTTTTCTAATACCTAAGACTATTATAATATTTAGTACTATGTTCGGCTAAATATTATAGCGATAGAGCCGTATATATACTATTAGACAAATAATCTATATTATAGGATTATTTAGGAAACTTTTACCGTCTTAGTATAACGGTAAAGTATAGATTTAGGTACTAATAGCTCTAATTATTACATTTAATCCTACGATACCCTAGAATCGGCCCCCCTTAGAATCTACCTTTAGATAATTTTATAGGGGTATTATACGCTAGGTTTATATATAAGATTCCGCTCTTAGGAGTTTTTCTATATATATCCTACCTACTTTTAAGGCTCGACTATATACTACTTATATAGGTAAGTAGGTAAGTAAGCGCTTAGTTATACTAGTATATATATTCCCTATATATTAACTCGTACGACAAGTAGTAATAATACGTAGTTCGAACCTATAATTATAAGCTAAGAAGAATCTAGGAAGGCTAGATAACCCGATAGTAGGCTAGCGGGTCTATAGACTAACTATGTAAAATAACCTACTAATATATAGGTAGTAGGGCGTAGAATTATAAGGACTTAATTTAGACTAAGTAGGGGAGGATATAATATTTAGTACTACGTTCGGTTAAATATTATAGTAATAGAGCCGTATATATACTATAAGACAAATAATCTATATCGTAGGATTATTTAGGAAACTTTTACTATCTTAGTATAGCGATAAAGTATAGATTTAGGAACTAATAGCCCTGATTATTATACTATAGTTTAAATATATTAATAAAATAGTTATAAAATTCTAGCTATATTTACGATTTAAGCTAATCTAGTTAGAGTCTACCCTTATATTAAGCGAGCTAGTAGTACTTAGGTCTTCTATACTATTCCCTATAGTAGTCTAGTAGGCTTACTAGTACTACTTAAAAAGAAAGTTATATAACCGAGTTTTAGTAGGTATTATATATAGATATAGGTAGTTATAAGTACTTATAATCTTTTATAAATCTTAGTAGTTTTATAAATCTTATATTATAAAGATTTAATTATATATATAGGTTTTTTTTATACTAGTAATTAATAATTCTTATATTTAATCTATTTATATAAAATACTTATTTTCTTTATAATATTAATTTTATACTACTATTCTTTAATTAACTCTAGATATATAATATTACTTATAATTCCCTTTTTATTCTTAGGTAAGAATAATATTATTAGGTTAACTTATTCGTTAAATATAAGGTATAATATAGGAGAGGCTAAACCTTAGTATTAGACTATTCTATTATATTATATATACTAAGTTAAAGGTATAGAAGTAGTACTAAAATAGTATAGGTAGGAATAGCCTAGTTAGGTAGTTTATACTACTAAGTATATTTACTCGGTTACTATAATAATACTAGGCTTACTTTAAAAGAAGTAAAAGACTCGGCGCTAATAATAAGCTATTTAAAATCCTTAACTAATTAAATCTATTAATTTCTCCCTTAATATTAATTAAGTCTATTAATACCTTATAATTCGTAAATCTATTTAATTCTATATATAACTTATATATAATTTATAAATCTATTAATTTTTAATATCTTTATCTTTTTATCTTTTACTAATATCCTTTTATATAACCTACTCTTTAACTATAATATTAATTTTATTTATATTAATAAGTATAACTAGTACTTAGTAGGGTTTTAATTTCGTTATAGCGTTAGAAGAATTCGTAGTTCCCTTAATCTAAAGGATATTATAGATCTTATATCGTTTATATACCTAGCGTAGTACTATTACGTTAATTATAAGACGCTTCTCCTTTATTATACTAAGTTTTATTAAGTATTTATATATTAACTTTAAATCTATATAAATTATTAACTTAAGCTTCTAGTCTAGAATAGCTTTAAGGGTTAATTTAATTACTTCTACTATATTAAATCCGCTACTAAGAATATATAGCTCGGATACTAATATACTTTATATAATTTATTTATATTTTATAGAACTCTAGTATAAAATATTAACGTTATTATCCTTATTTACTAGGTATAAAATATAGTTTATTTAAGAGGAAAGGTTAGTTAAATTTATAAAGGAAGTATTTATAAATAATATAAGTCTTAGCGAATTAATATTTAAAAGTATATATTTAAGTTCGTACTTTAGATTATTAATTAACTATTAAAGACGCTTATTTAATACGTTAATATTACTCTTCTTAAGGTTCGGATTTTATACTATAACACTTAAATCAAATGCCGCCTTTAGTTAGTATACTATAGCTATATATACTCTAAGTACTTGTTAAGTAACGTATTAATCCTTTATAGAGTATTCCTTACGAATAATACTATAAGTACTAATAATATTAGTAGGTCTATTAGTTACTAATCTAATTCGATCTCTATAATTATAGGTAAGTATAATACTACTATTATCTACTAAAGTAATATTACTACTATTAAATTTTAAAGGTTTATTTAACGTTAATACTTTAATAGACTTAGATTTAAATATAGTTAACTCTAATTACTCCTTAGTTATAAAAGTAGTATTACTAAGAATAAAAGTATTATTAGTCTAAAGCCTAATTATACCCTAATATCCTATTTTATTTATATAGAATAAGTAGGAATTATAGGTCGACTACTATATATCTAGCTTCTTTATATAGTATTTAATATATATATTATACTAGTAGTTACTTAATTCGAAGATATTATATAAAGGCTTAATAATCTTAAAGTATAATTTCTCTTACTATAGGCTATTTTTAGGTCCTTATATAAATATAGGTCGATTAAATATTATTATTAATTAAGTATATACTTAAATAATATCTTATAACTAAAGTTTATTTATTAGATCCTAGTATAATTTAATCGCTATAAAAGTAATAATAATTCGTATACTAACCTTTTAGATTATAGGTAATTAAGTTAAAACTAATAACTTTCTATTATTATTAAATACTTTAATTATAAGTCTAGATTTCTCGAATACCTCGGAGGTACCCTTGTTTTTAATTATATTAATAAATTAAGAACTAAATATACGAGTATCTAGTAATAGTTAATTAATAGTAATAACCTTAAAGACTCTATTATTAGTTAATCTACTTATCTTAATCTATCTAGAATTATTAAATACTAAATATACTACTCTATTATCTATAAAATATACCTAGTATTTTAGTTATATAATATTACTCTCTTTATAAACTAGGAGTACCTTATAATAATAAATAGCTATATTCTTTTATAGTTATCCGCGACTACGTTTTAGTAGTATAAAACCTACTTTATTTTATTTATTTTTATTAAGTTCTAGTTTAATTTATCTTAACTTTTAAGGTGATTTATAACCTAGCTTTAGTTAATCTTCCTTAGATTATTTATTAGAATAATCTATAATATCTTTATATAGTATATCTTAGTTTTAAATATTAGATATATTCTTATTTATATATTATAGTTTTATAACTATAGACCGAAATCGAACTATTTTACTCTTAATCTTAATAATTATATCCTCTCCTTTATATTCTTATAAAGTATATAGTTCTTACTACTTCTTATATTTATATTATACTTAAACCTTAGATTTAAGAGGTAGGTCCTTAATTCGATTAAATAGACTATTCCGAGTATTAAGAGCTTTATTAACTTATCGCTTTACTTTAATCTTACGTACCTCTACTATAGCCTTTTAAAGTGTTTTAGAGCGCTTTATAATTATAGTTAATAGTAATTTAAAGTCTTATATCTTTAGATATACTCTAAAAACTAGTAGTATTAGTATAAGACTATTAGGTCCTATAGTATTATTAATAGCCTTTACTATTATTTAAAGTATAATATCCTTTAGTAAGTCTAGAATCTCCTCTATTATAATATTATAGGCGTAGCGGAGTAAACTATAGTAACGTTTAATAAGTCTAATTAATTAATAAGCTTTAATAAAAACAGCTTTAATTATAATACCTAAAGTACTTATATATAATTAAAACTCCTTAGATATAAATTTCTTTCTTATATCTATTATAAGTAAATCTATTAGTCCTAGGAATATATAGAACTAATATTTACCTATTATCTTCTAGACGTGTTTTACTAATATATCCTATAACTAATATACTACGTTCTATCCTATAGCCTCGTTAACTATATAAAGTATAGGCTTACTATAAATAAAACAAATATCTATATAGACTATATAATTAAAGTTCTTATCCTTCTTTAGTATAAAGTAAAAGTAATATAACAAGTAATTATACTTTATATAATAATTATTATATTTAGTTAGCTTTTTAAGAATAGTTTAGTTAATATTATATCTAGCTTGTTTTAAAACCTTTTATAACTTTAGAATAGATAGGTAGCTAAATTACTTATAAAGATATTATAATTTAGTCTCTAATAGTAAACTTAGGAATTCGTATATAAAGTTATAGTACGCCTAGTCCTATACTATAAATAGGTAGCTAAATTAACGTATAACCTTAACTTTTACTTTATTTATTATAATAACTATATCTTTAATATTATTATACTTTACTTATATCTTATCTAGTTATTAAAAGTAAAGGATAGAAAAAACACGAATTTTAAACAGTTCTCGAAAACTCCTAGAAAGCTATCCTAATATTCTATACTAGGGTACTAGTTAAATTATAAAGTTATAGTAATACTTAATAATAGTATTATTATCGACGGTTATAGGAGCTTACTACTAGTTAAGCCTATAACCCTCTAAGTACCTTAAACTATAAATATTAAACTAACTAATATAGGAGAGCCTAGTAGAAAGGGAATAAAAGAAGTAATTAAGAAGGATACTATTAAGAAGAGCCTAATATAAACTGTCCGATTCTTAGTAGCTAAGAATAGGAATATTAAAGAAATAATTAGAGCTATTATAAAAGTAAGTAAATATAGAGTATTAAAGGAAGAGGAAGATAAATAACTAATAAGGAATTAGATTAAGGAGGATATAAAGGAGATTCTAGACTAATAACTAGGGTATAGACAAGTAGCCTAAGGAGGGGGGGGAGGCCCCCTCCCTTAGCTAATATTATAAGTAAATATTATATAGAACGCTAAACTACTAAGGAGCGTATAAGAGTATATACTCTTAGCTAAATAGTTTTATAAGCTTACTATATAAGGTAGTTCTATAAGTAAGAACCTATAGAGTAGAATAATAATAGAAATTATAGTAGCTATAAACTTTAGGAATACTATAATAGAGAAGGGTATAGTAGCGATAACTATAAGAGTTATACCCTTAAAGGATATAATAGTAAGATTTAAGAGTAATAGATAGGCCGAATTTATAAAGGATACTACCTAAGTAAAGAATACGTTTAAAGATAGAGCTAAGATAGCCTATAGAATAATAGTAATACTAGTAAAACACTTTCCTCTAGACATACTCTATAGTAATAAACTAGTAAGGATACTAGACTAGATAAGCCGCGGGTTATAAGTTAAAATACTTAAAGTAATAAAGATAAGAGCCTAAGGTCTAAATAAAAAAACCTAAATAAATATAAACCTTATTTTTAAAGTAGCTACTATTAAAGAGGTAAAGACTCTTTATAAGAACTAATACTTCTCTTATAAAAGATATATATTAGAAGTTAATATAATATAATATTATAGGTACTAGGGATAGAGCTATAACTCTAGATACTATAAGAAGGAAGTAAGATATATACTTTATACTTATATAAT
The DNA here is from genome assembly GCA_900184765.1 of Hymenoscyphus fraxineus. Classification (NCBI taxonomy): domain Eukaryota; kingdom Fungi; phylum Ascomycota; class Leotiomycetes; order Helotiales; family Helotiaceae; genus Hymenoscyphus; species Hymenoscyphus fraxineus. The sequence continues at coordinate 855,829 of LT855419.1, forward strand.
ATATATAAGTTAAGAAGAATACCTAGTTAAGAAATAGAGTATAAACCTAAAGTATATAAACTATAGTAGATATTACCCTTTCTTTACTATAAGAGACTACCTAGTAGCCTAGATATAAATAAAGCTTACTAAAGTAAGATACTTAAATAGAGCTATTACCTTTACTCTAGACTATAATAACTATAAAGACGTAGTAGTCGTATATACTAGGGGCTTATAAGAAGGACCCTAATAGTAAACTAGTAAGCTCTTTAAACTAAGGAAACGCGAAAGATTTAGTTCTATAGCTAGACTACCTTCTACTAACCTAGTTAAGTAACTAATCCTCTTATATAAGATAGGCTTAAGAAATAGATAAGGTATCTTAGGATTCTTATAAACCCCTAATATAGAGATATTAAGAACTAGTAAGGATAATATCTCTAGGTCTACCCTATAATAGTATAGCTAATCTACTAGAATATATATAAGAGCTTAGAAGCTTATACTAAAGCTCTTAATATAGAGGCTAATATTCTCTCTATATAGGAACTACTATAGAATAACTTAATAGACTTACTAAGGTACCCTTCTAGATTATAATATTACCTTATCTAAGAAGTAGGTAGGGCTTTACTTCTTATTTATAAATAGTACTCTATACCTATATAGTTATATAAGGCCGGCTAAAACTAGGCCCTTATTAAGTTTAGTATAGAGTAAATAGCTACTATATTATATTCTATATACTACCTACTAAGTAAAACCTTACCTATTACTAAGATTATAGAAAGGGGGAGACTCTAGGGATAAGTCTTTCTTATAAGCGACTTTAATACCTATAGCCTAAAGTAGAATAGATACTATTAGACTAACCTAGCGTTAGAATATATATTATAGCTAATAGTAGAATAGGATCTTAACCTAATTACTCCCTTTAGTAAAGTAATAAGACTAGGAGATAAGGGTTAGAAAGACTCTACTATAGATCTAGCTATTTACTTAGGGACCTTTATAACCTAGAGATAAAGTAAGAGCTTATTATACTTAAACTATAAGAGTTAACTTATTAAAATTAACCTTAAAACCCTCCCCCTAGTAAAGCCTACTCTAGGGTTTAGTTAGAAGCTAATAAATAAGATTAGAGTTACTACTAAGATAGAGTTAATAATAGTACTAGTAATTAGAATAGTTAAGAAGCTAGAGAAAGTAATTAACTACCTTATACTAAAACTTTAAGAGATAGCTAGACTTTCTACTCCTTCTAAGAAACTAAATAATAGAAGAGTAATATAATAGTAGGATAAGAAAGTAAAGAGAGCCTTATCTAATATAAAAGCTTAAGATAGGCTCTAGAAGCGCCTTAGAACTAAGAGTACTAATACTTAAAGATAAGAATCTCTAGCTAAACTTAAAAGACTTACCTAATAGGCCTAGACTAAGAGCTAGAAAAGAGTATTATAGAAGGCCTTTTATAATAATTACTAGCTTTAGAAACTAGAAAAATAGGTAAGGCTATAAAGCTACCTTTAATAGAAGGCCCTAGCCCTCCCTAGACTAGTCTTAATAGATAAGAGAGTAATAGGTAATATCTATATCTTAAAGGCTAGAATACTCTTAGAAAAGTTCTTTTTAAAGTCTTTAGTAAACTACTCTAGTATACTTAATTAATAGTTTAAAGAGGATAGTTTCCTAGCCTAGTACTACCTTATATAAGAGGTATTTAAAGTAGATATAGCTATAGCTATAAGGTTAGTACTATAAAAGGCCTAAGGCTTTAATATACTTATAAATAGATTCCTTTAAAAATATAGTAAGCTACTCTAACTTACTTTTACTACTATTATAGAGGCTAGCTTTTTCCTTTAGTACTTCCCGACCTAGTTTAAGAGAGTAAGGGTAATAGTACTCTAAAAGTTTAAAAAGATAAAAAAAGAAAAATCTAAAGCTAGGGCCTATAGACTAATTATACTACTTTCTATTATAGAGAAGGTAATTAAGAAAGTTCTTATAAACCGTCTTATATATCTAGCTAAGGTTAAAAGTATACTACTTAATATATAAATAGGTAATAGATCTAGCTAAAATACTAAAATAGTAATTAGAATAATTACTTAAAGTATTTATATAGTATAGTAGAATAAGTACTATATATTACTAGCCTAGCTAGATATAGCTAGGGCGTATAATAGAGTAGATTATAAGTAGCTCCTCTATATACTCTAAGAAAAGAGAATCCTAAGATAAGTAATTATTTAGATAGAGAACTACTTAGCTAATAAGAAAGTAATACTATACTTTAATAGTAAATATATAATAGAATAATATCTCTAATAAAGGGTCCTCTAAGGCTTAATTCTTTCTTCTATCTTATTTATTCTTTTTACCTTAACCTTATATAATAACTTCTAAAAAGTAAAAGGGCTAGTAATAGTTAGATTCTTAAATAATATAAACCTACTAGCTATCTTAACTAGTATAGAGAATAATATAAAAGTCTTTAAGAAAAGATAAAAGATCTATTAAAAGTAGGCTAATAAGAGAAGTATAGCCTTTAGGCTAGAAAAGAGTAAACTAATCTACTTTATAAGGTTAAGAAGGGCCTATCTAGAGATAGTTTAGTTTAGATTAACTACCCTAGCCTTTAAGAAGAGTACTAGATTCCTTAGAGTATAGCTTAATAAGAAACTAAACTAGAAAGCTTATAGAAAAGCTATTTATAAGAAACTAACTACCTAGATATTTACTTTTATAAGACTTTTAATAAAGATATAAGATATAGACTTTAATAGGTCTTACTAGGTATATATATAGTAGTTATATATAGCGTATTAGTATATAGATTATTAGTATAGTACTACTAAACTAGAAGAGATAAAAAGACTAAGAATATAATAAGAACCCTTTTACTTTACTAGAATAAGTACCTTTAAGTTATTATAAGAGCCTATAAAGTAATAGCTATTAGAGATCTTAAGGTTAAAGAAAACTATACCCTTATTAACCTATACCTAAATAGTAAGGTTACTAAATTTAAAAAAGTATACTAGAACCTCCTAGTAAGTAAGGTTATTAGAAATATATATAAAAAGATTTAAAAGAGGTTCCTTAGAAGAAGGAGAGAGAGACTAGTAATAGTATAACTACTAATACCCTAGTTAGCTAAAGTAAGGGATAGTTAGCTTAGAGAATAGCTTAGAGAAGGGGAGGCGTCTATTAATAAGAAGGAGGTAGCTATAAGAGACTAGGCTATAAGGATCTAGACTAGCTATTAATAGATAAGAGAACTCTACTTTAGAAGGTAACTAAAAGTAATAGATAATATTAATATTCTTAATAGTAACTAATAACTTTAGAAACTATATAAGAACCTCCTAAAAGTAAAGAGCTCCCTATTAGTCTAGGTAAGAATAAGAAAAATAGGCCTTAGAGAGTTCCTATTTAATAGAAAGGTCCTAAATTAACTTACTTAATACTATAAGTATAGCCTTAGAATTAAGAATATTAGTTATCTTATACTCTACTACCTTAAGCTATAAGATAACTATACTAGGCTCTAGAGAGACCTAGATAAATAGAAAGCTACTAGCCTTAGAGATATTAGAGGCGCCCTATATAGTAGGGAAAAGGCTCTAGTAATAATTGCTTAGCTACTCTTACTTAACTATCTAAGTAAGTATTAACTAGCTCTTAAGCTTAAAGGGGAAAAGAGAGAGGATTAGTAAGTAAAAGGGTTATTAGATATGTTAAGTAAGTAAAGGGTACTATAAGGGAGGCTATATCTTAGGAAAAGGTAGCGCTATCTCTAATAGAGGTCCTTATAATACTAGACTCTAATTATTATTTACTTATTTCTTTCTTTTTTTATTTCTATACTTTATTAGTTAAGTTTTAACTATTACCTAAGAATTTATTCTTAGCTACTAAGTAGGTAGATAAGCCCTATACTTAATATATAATAGCTACTAAATAGAAGAAGATAGGCTAGACCTATAGAGCTAGTTAGTAATAGCTAGAGTTTAGATTCGTAGAAGTACTATATACCCTTAGGGTAGGCTATATACCTAGCGGCGTAAGACAAATAATAATACTAATTTATCTTTATATAAAGAATTTATATATTAGTACTTTAGCTTTAGTAGTATATATAAGCTCTCTCTCTTTAGAGTTAATATATATCTTAGTAAAGGCTTTCTATAATAATAATAATAAGTTATTTAATTTAGACTTAAATACTTAGAGAAATATAAAAGAGTAATTAATTATATAATAAATATTTAAGTAATTTACTTTTATTACTATATGAAATCTATAGTTATATATATATATATACATTATAATTAACTATATATATATATATTATTATAATATTAGAAACCCTTAGAATATAGCTTAAATACTTAGACCTTTAATATTCTACTTATAAATAATTTAAATAGAATTCTAGTTAGATATAAACTCGAATACCTTAATATTATTATACTTTTTATTAAATACTCTACTATTATTCTACTATTATAGCTATATAGTAGTAATAATTATTAATAATTTATAATAGTTTAAAAGGTTTAAGGCTAGTAGAAAACTAAAAACCGCTAATTAATTATAACTATATTTAATATAAATAAAGTCTTAATTTAAAACTCTTTATTTTAAGTATACTTAGCCGGTTATATATAGGGACTTAGTAGCTACTAAGTTATATTAGTATAACCGTTATTATTTTGTTCTAATTATAGTATTTTATCTTTTAAATATTCTTTCCTTAATTCTTAAGTATATCTACTATTATTTTATTATAACCTATAATTATAGTTAGTATATACTAATCTCTAGCCTATATAACCTTTACTATTAATATTATAAGTATATTTTAAACTTTAAAGTTATATTATATTTAAATATTTAATTTATATTTAAAGTAAAAGGTTTTAAGATTCTATAAGCTTTAAATAAAATACTAAGTAAGAAATATATTTACTATATCGAGTTATATTATAAGTAATACCTACTTATAAATATATATATATATTAGTTTTTACTAAAAGGAACTCTAGTTATATATCTTAAGTAATATTTAAACTATATAAGGTATTATATCTAATTTATATATATTAAACTATTAAGCTACTAAATATTATATTTATTAAAAAAAGGAATAATTAATAAGAGAACTTTAATTATATATTCTAAGTCTTATACTTAGTAGAAATAAAACTATATTCTAGTTAAATAATTTTAAATACCTTTCCTTTATTTATTAAAGATTATATTTATTTAATTAATTATATAATTAACCTCTTTATTCTAGGTCTTTTTAGATTCTTCTAGGTTTCTATCTTTAACCTTTAACCTTATATAGATTTATTTTAAATTCTTAGATCCTTTACTTTATAGTTATAATTATATACTTAGTATAGTATTTATTAAGTTTATTTCCCTACCTTTTAGCTTACTTATAGGCTAAACTTAACCGATATTATACTAAGTAAATCTAAGAAAAAGTTCTATTATCCTAGTTATATTCTAAATAATATACTTAATTAAATAAATAAACCTTTAAGCTATTATAAGTTAGTAATATAACTACTTCTAAGAACCTATAATTAAGTAAGTAAAAGTACTTAATTAATTAATCTTAAGTAAATATATATATTTACTTCTTTATAGTTAGAAGTAAATAATCTATTCTATTTATATAAACTTATATACTAATACTTAATCTTTTATTATATTTAATATACTTAAAACTTGTTTTATACTTTCTTTATAAGTATATTAAATATTTATATATATTAATAATATCTAAATTTACTTTTAAGTAATTATATACTTAACTTAAGGTTTTATTTTAAATACTTTATTTTAGATTATTTAAACCTAATAAATAAATAGAGAAGGAAGTTATATTAATAGTATTATATTATAAAAACGCTTTAATATATATATATATATATAGTAGATCTTTATAAGACTACTATTATTATATACTTTATAATAAAGAAAATAAAGTTTTAACCTTATAATATATTTAAATTAAGTTCTTTATATAAAGCTTAAATAAAATAAAGTTTTAATCTTAGATCTTTTAAACTCTTTAAAATAGGAAAATAGTTATTTAAAACCTTTATTAAAAGTAAAATATATTTTAAATAAAGTCTTATATCTAGCCTTTTAATTATATAAATATATTTAAAACTCTTTATATATAATAAAACGTATATTTTAACCGGTTAACTTAAAGTTAAACCTTTATATTATACCTTATATATAACTTATAATAGTTAAACTATCTAAGTATACTTTATATTAGATAATTAGTAATTAGATTACCTTAGTACTTAGTTAATTAAATTAAGTAGGTTTAATAACTACTTTAGATTAAAGTAAGTAAATATTAAAAAATAATATATATTCTTATATATTATTAGTATAATATAATTAGCTATATTTACTCGATTATAAATTATACTTAATTAAATAGCTATACTTAACTATAATAGGGTAGGTCTTAGTACTACTATATAATAATAGTACTTTACTAACTTTACTTATTATTATATATATTAATAATAAAAATAGTTTAATACTAAATTTTAACTTCTATTTATATAATATTTTACTTACTACTAATAAGTTAAAATAATATATATATATATATATTCTATTTTTATTTTCAAAAGGTTTTATTCTTCCTAATAATAATATAGTATATTATATTTAATATAGCTTTTTATATTTATTCCTTATTATAACTTTAATATATTAGGGTTTTATATAATATAAACTATAATTAGTTTTTAAAATTATTACTTCTAAATTAAATAAAAGGAATCTTAAATATAAATTAACTATTATTATATATACTAAAGTTTATAATTTTATTCTTTTTAAATAGCTCTTTTATTAATAAACTTATAATATACCTTTATTTCTTAAGTATTTATATTTTAAGTAAATAACCTTTTAATAAAGTCTTTATAACTAATCTACTACGTCGTTTAGTTAATTATTTAAGTCTATTATATCTACTTACTTTATATTATATAATATATTTAATAGTTATTTTAGTAAATATTTATTTATTAATTTACCTAATACTACCTTATATAAGAGGTATCCGAAGCGGATATAGCTACGGCTATAAGGTCGGTGCCGTAGAAGGCCTAAGGCTTTAATATACTTGCGAATAGATTCCTTCGAGAATATAGTAAGCTACTCCGACTTACTCTTGCCGCTATTATAGAGGCTAGCTTCTTCCTCTAGTATTTCCCGACCTAGTTCGGAAGAGCGAGGGTAGTAGTACTTTAGAAGCCTAAGAAGATAAGAGAAGAAAAATCTAAAGCTAGAGCCTATAGACTAATTATACTACTCTCTACTATAGAGAAGGTAATTAAGAAAGTTCTTATAAACTATCTTATATACCTAGCTAAGGTAGAGGGTATATTACTTAATATATAGATAGGTAATAGATCTAGCTAAAATACTAAAATAGTAATTAGAATAGTTACTTAGAGTATTTATATAGTATAGTAGAATAAGTACTATATATTACTAGCCTAGCTAGATATAGCTAGGGCGTATAATAGAGTAGACTATAAGTAGCTTCTTTATATACTCTAAGAAAAGGGGATCTTAAGATAGGTAGTTATCTAAGTAGAAAGCTACCTAGCTAATAGAAAGGTAATATTATACTTTAATAGTAAATATATAATAGAATAATATTTTTAATAAAGGGTCTTCTAGGGCTTAATCCTCTTTCCTATCCTATTTATTCTTTTTATCTTAACCTTATATAATAACCTCTAGAGAGTAAAAGGGCTAGTAATAGTTAGATTCTTAGATAATATAAACTTACTAGCTATCTTAACTAGTATAGAGAATAATATAAGAATATTTAAGGAAGGATAAAAGATCTATTAAGAGTAGGCTAGTAAGAGTAGTATAACCTTTAGACTAGAGAAAAGTAAACTAATCTACTTTATAAGAATAAAAAGAGCCTACCTAGAAATAGTCTAGTTTAGATTAGCTACTCTAGCCCCTAAGAAGAGTACTAGATTCCTTAGAGTATAGCTTAATAAAAAACTAAACTAGAAAGCCTATAAAGAAGCTATTTATAAAAAACTAACTACCTAGATATTTACCCTTACTAGACTTTTAGTAAAGATATAGAGTATAGATTTTAATAAGTCTTACTAGGTATATATAATAGTTATATATAGTATAATAGTATATAGAGTATTAGTATAGTACTACTAAACTAGGAGAGATAGAAAGATTAAGAGTATAATAAGGACCCTTCTACCTTACTAGAATAAGTACCTTTAAGTTATTATAGGAGCCTATAAGGTAATAGCTATTAGAGATCTTAAGGTTAAAGGGGACTATACCTTTATTAACCTATACTTAAATAGTAGGGTTACTAAATTTAAAAAAGTATACTAGAACCTTCTAGTAGATAAGGTTATTAGAGATATATATAAGAAGATCTAAAGGAGGCTCCTTAGAGGGAGGAGAGAGAGACTAGTACTAGTATAACTACTAATACCCTAGTTAGCTAAAGTAAGAGATAGTTAGCTTAGAGATTAGCTTAAGAGAGAAAAGGCGCTTATTAATAAGAAGGAAGTAGCTATAAGGGACTAGGCTATAAGGATCTAGGCTAGCTATTAATAGATAAGAGAACTCTACCCTAGAAAGTAACTAGAAGCTATAAATAATATTAATATCCTTAATAGTAACTAGTAACCCTAAGAACTATATAAGAACCTCTTAAAAGTAAAGAGCTCTTTACTAATCTAGGTAAGGATAAGAAAGATAGGCCTTAGGGAGTTCCTATTTAATAAAAGAGTCTTAGACTAACTTATCTTATACTATAGGTATAGCCTTAGAACTAAGAATATTAGTTACTTTATACTCTACTACCTTAAGCTATAAGATAACTATACTAGACTTTAGAGAGACCTAGATAGATAGAAGGCTACTAGCCTCGGGAATATTAGAGGCGCCCTATATAGTAAGAGAAAGGCTCTAGTAATAATTACCTAGCTACTTTTATTTAACTATCTTAGTAAATATTAACTAGCTCTTAAGCTTAAAGGGAAAAGGAGAGAGGATTAATAGGTAGAAGGGTTATTAGATATATTAAGTAAATAAAAGGTACTATAAGGGAGGCTATACCTTAGGAAAAGGTAGCGCTATCTTTAATAGAGGTTCCTATAATACTAGGCTCTAATTATTATTTGTTTATTTCTTTCTTCCTTTATTCCTATACTTTATTAGTTAAGCCCTAACTATTACCTAGGAATTTATTCTTAGCTACTAAGTAGGTAGATAAGCCCTATACCTAGTATATAATAGCTACTAAATAAAAAAAGATAGGTATAACCTATAGAGCTAGTTAGTAATAGCTAGAGTTTAGATTTGTAGAAGTTCTATATACCCTTAGGGTAGGCTATACGCCTAGCGGCGTAAGATAAATAATAATATTTATTAATTTAAGTAATACTTTAACTCTTATTAATATAGTCTTTATATAATTATTATAACGGTAAAAGACAAAAATGCCACCTAATTAATTAAAAACGACAGAAATGCCACCTAATTAATCTTTTTGCGACAAAAATGCCACCTATATACCACTCATTTTTTTAATATATGTTTTATATATAAATTTAATGAACATAGAACTTGTGGTATATTTGTCGGAAATTAGTAGTATTTTTGTCGTAGTAGTAGTTTTTTCGTAAAGGAGTAGTATTTATGTTCACTTTAGAGATTTCCTAGTAGACCAAAATATTGTGAATTACTAGCTTATTTGCTAGCGTGATTCCTTAACCTTAAAGCATATATAATATGCTACCCAAGGAGAATGCCCCGCGCCGTCGCCTACCTTCTAATAGAAGCTACGAAGCTGTTTCGTATAAAGGAGAGCGCTTAATAATAAGAAACCCAAGATAACGTAGTTGAGGCTCGGGGATAAGCAATCAAGGCTAATGAACTAAGACGTAAACACAAGGGAGTTACTAGGCTTAACCACTATCAAAATCGACAAGAACTAGCTTACGAGGTATTAAGGAATAGCGAGTAGTTAGCTAATTTGCTTTGTTCATTATTTTTGTAGTGCCTTGCTTATTATATCTGATGAAGAAACAAAATCGCTATACTAATAAAAATGCTACCTTTTTGTAACAAAACTGCCACCGATAACACAGACATTACTTTGTTAGTAATTTTACTAGTAAACCAGTGACATGGCACATAGGTGGCATTTTTGTCGCAAAAATATTAATTAGGTGGCATTTATATCGTTATTGATTAATTAGGTAGCATTTTTATCTTTTACCGTTATTATAAAATATTTATATATAGTAGTCTACTTCCGTTTTATTAGGGATTTATAAGTGTTTAGCCGAGGTATATACTATATATATATATATATATACTTATATTATATAAATTCTTTCTTTCTTTTATTTAGTTTAATAAGTTTTATATATTATTTAAACTCTTCTTTTATAATCGAAGTACTCTTTATATAATTATAACCTTATTATTCTTTTACCTACCTTCTTTTCCGTATACTATTAGATATCTTATATTAGTAATATATATAAGTTCTTTAATTAAGTTTTAAGTTTTAAATAATTATAATTTTAAAGGCCTAGTAGAGAATTAGAAGGGTCTATAGCGTTATACGTACTAATTAGCCCTTACTTAAGTAGATATATATCTTAGTTAAGGTTTTATACTTTAATAATAATAAGTTCTTTAATTAAAGACTTAAATACTAAGGAAAAAGACGTAGAGGCCGCCGATCACGTGGCAAGGCACCCCTGGCACCCGACCCCACCAAAATCCACGGTCGCACTTATACGTCCGCCCACACTCTGCTAGCTACAGATATCCTAAAAGCATAGCGAGAACACTGGAATATAGCCTGAATGCTTAGGATATTTATGCTCGATCTATGTGTGTTTTAAATGCCATTCTAGGTAGATGGGGGCGCGAGAGTGGTGGTTTTGATGGTTTTGGTGTTCCTGCGTGGGTGCCTAGGTGCCTGGTGGATACAAGGCACTGTCGCATTTCAATAGGGGTAAAAAGGTAGCGATAACTTCGAAATTATATAACTCCCGCTACAATTATCGTATACGCATTCTAAAAACATAGGATTATAGTACGTTACGCTACTTAACCTGTGCCTCAATTATAAAAGTTTTGAATGTGTTTTGGGCTCGATGCGGCCTTGCGAGTAGGATCGTACTTTTGGTGTTCCTATATGTACGACTTATGTAAGGTAGCCAATTAGATAAAAAGCTGACTAATAAGCGAGTTGTTTACCTTTTATGCAAAGGGACCAAAATATGCAGGTTTTGCTCGCTTAAAAATCCAAAATCTTAACCTCTCTAGAAAGTATTTCGTGGCTAGAAATAGCTATTAGTAAGATTATACTAAAATCTATACTAAAATCGCCTATTTATATTATAATATAGGAGTCTTAAAATACTTAATTTAGTAAAGCTTACGTAACGTTCGCAAGTCTTAGTACAGATTATAGCGAAAATAACTCCTGGGTACGTGCTAGGGTGGCACGTCTGTAACCTACCTCATAGTACAATACTCGTACAGTACAGCGCGGGAAGTTCCTGGCCTTGACCACCCCAAGTACTCTAAAAAACCCCCGGGCGGTCAAGGAGATAGTAACCTCTACAATATTTTCTTTCTCACCGAATCTCACTTGAATTTCAAACTATTGACAGAAAAAAATGGCCTCCAATGGCTCTGCCACCAACCGCGCAGACGAAGAAACACCCCTCCCCCAAGAAGAGAACAACCCCCCCGAAGTTCCCACTTCCGCAAACGGCGACACCGTCACTGTACCTACAACAGAACAAACCATCATCCCAGACGAGATTTCCACGCGGCGTCTCGTGCTGACACTGGGAAGTATCTATGTTGGGGTCTTCCTAGGCGCTCTGGATAGTACCATCATCGCAACCCTCTCAGCGCCCATCTCAACCTCGTTCAATAGCCTCTCCCTCCTCTCATGGTTCGCATCCGCATATCTTATTGCCAATGCGGCGTGTCAGCCGCTATCAGGACGACTGACGGATATCTTTTCGAGGAGGACGGGCTTGGTGGTTAGCAATGTGTTGTTCTGTGCCGGGAACTTGATCTGTGGATTGGCGAAGGAGGAGTGGATTATGATTGCTGGTCGGGTTGTTGCCGGAATGGGAGGTGGTGGGCTTATGGCTATCGGTACATTCGTGGGGAGTGATTTAGTCCCATTGAGAAAGAGGGGACTGATCCAAGGGATTGGAAATATATGTTATGGCTCCGGCGCTGGACTAGGTGGTATATTCGGGGGATGGGTAAACGATACCTGGGGCTGGCGATACGCATTTCTCGTCCAAGTCCCCCTCATCATCGTTTCTGGAATTTTGGTTTTCATAACAGTCGACATTCCCCCAAAGAAATCCGAGAAATCGAAACTTTCCCGTGTCGACTTCCTAGGAGCTACCTCCCTAACAATAACTCTCGTCCTCCTCCTTCTCGGCCTAAATTCAGGCGGTAATCTAGTCCCTTGGACGCACCCCCTGGTTCTCGTCTCGCTACCCCTATCTCTCGCTTCGCTAGCAGCATTCATATACATCGAAGGCTACATAGCCAGCGAGCCCGTCATCCCCGTCAAACTCCTCCTCAACCGAACCGTCGCCGCAGCCTGTCTCTGCAACTGGTTTTGCAATATGGTACAATTCATAATCCTCTTCTACATCCCCATCTTCTATCAAGCCAAAGGACTCTCCACCACCGCCGCAGGCCTGCGCCTGATCCCCCAAACCATCGGAAGTTCCTTTGGAAGTCTCTCCTGTGGACTCATCATGAAAGCCACAGGAAAATACAAAATCCTCTCTATCCTATACCTCGCCTCTTTCGTCCTAGGAACGGGCCTCATCTGCACCTTATCCTTCTCCGCACCAGCCTGGCCAGGCAGCATCTACCAATTCCTCGTCGGTAACGGCTACGGCGGCATGCTCACCGTCACCCTCATAGCCGTCATCTCAGCCGTCTCCCACGAGCACCAGGCCGTCATCACATCCGCCACCTACGCCTTCCGCTCCACGGGCTCCACGATCGGCGTCACCATCGGCTCGGCCGTCTACCAGAACCTCCTTCTTTCCGGCTTGCACCGTCGATTTGACAGCTTCCCTGGTGCAAACGAGGAGATTGGACGGATCCTTGATAGTTTTGATGAGTTGAAACATCTTCCTGCTGGTTGGGAAGGGGGCGTGTTGCGGAGTTATGAGGAGAGTTTGAAGGGGGTTTTCTTGACGGGGCTGGGGATTGCGGTTTTGGGGTTTGGGGTTGCGATGGGGATGAGGGAGAATAGACTTAGTAGTCGACTTGGGGGACGGGATTGAAGGGGTTGGATTGATGGGGATTTAGATCTTTCTTGTTCTTTTGCTTAGCGGCATTTTGGGTGGGGGTTTGTTTGAGAAAGAGGTTAGAAGTACGAGAATGTATATATTGTACCAGCCAACTAGCCAGCCAGATGCTTTGAATAGAATAGAATAGATATATATTACTTGATTTATCTTTATATTACTTTTGATACTGTAGCTTGCAATCATCCCCAAGTTACCTAACCCCTTTTTCTCGTGATTTCTGGGAGGGGATGGAGTTAAGAACACACTCTAGGAGCTAGGTTGGGAAAGTAAATATAAATATAAATGGATGTCAGATACTCCTCCCCTCTTTCTTTGTGGGACTTGGGTTTTTTTGTGTACTGTATATTGTTTGCTGTGGATATTTGTAGAATTGTAGAATTGTAGAATTATGGTGTTTTGTTTGTTATATCTTTTTTTCGGGGTTTGTTAGAGAGTTGGAGAGTTGTGGAGTTGGAGAGTTGGAGAGTTGTGGAGTTGGAGAATTATGGTTTCTGGTGTGGCTGTGGGGGGGNCATTGCGTCGTCTGCTTATGGACGTGTATTCGGAGGAGGGAAGGGGCTGGAGGAGGGGAGGAGGAGAGGGAGGAGGGGAAGAGTGTTAGGGTTGGGGATGTGATTTGTTATGAGTTGGGGATGTGGTTTGGGGATGTGGTTTAACAAAGGGAAGGGAGATAGATAGATAGTGTACCATATAGTACTGAATCCGAGTCCTTGGTCCTGGGGTTTGAGGTTTGAGGTTTGGGGTAGAGGCGAGATTTCTTTTGGAAGATCTTTAGGGGGGTTGGGATTTTTTTTTTTTTTTNACATTATTTGAAGATGGAGTTGGATGGGCTAGATGGGTTTAAAATTATTCGTTTTGAGTTTTTTTGTCTAGTTTAAGACTTAAGGGTCTTGGTTATTAATTTACTATAAATGGGAGAGAGTGTGGGCAGGGGAAGGGGTTGACGTTGGTATAGTGGCGTTTGTTTGAAGCTTGAGAGGGGTTGGTTGGGATTAGTATTCGGGTGTTGTTGAACACTTTTTGGGTTTGTAGGATCTGTGTGTTTTGGAGGTATGGGGGTATGAGGGTATGGTTTAGCGGGAATTTTTATGGTGGGGGGTTGGGATAGTTTGATGGTTTGAGGGGGATGTTTTGTTGTTTTGAGAGGGTTGTCTAGATGAGGGGATATTTGGTGTTACTTGAGTATAACATGTTGATGGGGAAATAACTAGTTTGGTTAGCATATGGATTGCGTTGTTTTGGGATCGGTATTAGAAGTATTATACGATGTTTTTCTTGGAATTTTCTCTTGAAATTCGGATTTTCAATTTTGCATATTAGCTGGAGATTTAAAGAACGTCTCATGTTACTTTTAGCTATGAATATTCTTATAATCATGCAAGGAAGCAGAAGCTCCTGTTCTAGCCGACTGCGATGTATAACTCTTGTAGGGCGTTAATAGCTATAGGTTAAGCGACTATACTATCACGAGTATATGAGCTCTTCTAAGACTACCTTAAAGGGAAAGGGGGGATTTATATAACCGTTGCTCGACTATTCTATAATTATTAAAAAGTATAAGACTACTCGGGTGGGTAATACGTGAGTCTGGGCCACTATTTTAGTTAGTTTCAGGGCCTCGACCACACTAAAATTAAGTGATTTTACGTACTATATGTCCTTTTCTTTAATTAATTATTTAATAATACGTACTTTAAATGCCTATAAAACACCGAAATACGAAAGGCCGGAAGCCTCGTATAAACAAGACTAGCCGAAAAGAGACCCCTATTACTTAGCGTACTACGATTATTAGTAGAATTAATACTAATTCGCTAGTAGAGGAGGCTAGGATTTAGGCCGCTGTTAAGCCTCCTTTTATACGTATAATAGAGGATGGGATTAGAAAAATAAGGAAGTGTATAAGAGAGAGAGCTATACGTACGTAGGGGGGTACTATAAGGGGGGGGGTCTTTTTAATTCTATAAAACGTTATAAATAAGCCTCGATTATATCGTCTAATTAAACTTACCCCTACCCTCTATAAACGTATTATTATATACGTTATATAGAATAGATAGAGCCGGCGAAAGTCTAATATTACTCTTCTAAGTAAATTAGGCTTATAGGGTAATATAAATACGTTAGATAACCTATCCGAGTCTAGCTTTAGACAAGTCCTATATAATACCGGTTACTCCTTTAAAAAAGGCGCTAGTAAGCCTAAATTAAGCGATATAATTATAGACCTTCGAGTAGAGAGTACAAAGAGGCTCTTAGAGTCGGATTTAAGCGAGCTTATATAGGTAGATGTCGTAGTATTACGTATAGAGCTAGAGGAGAGGCCGGATAAGTACTAGTAAAACAAGAACGAATACTACTACGAAGACGTACGTTATAATACTATAAAAGGGTATTCGGATAGTTAATTCTTTAGTACTATATACCTAGGTAAGTGCTAGGGTCCCTGCTATATATATAACCCTGAAATAGTCTAGGAAGTATAAGCCGCGGAGACCTATTTATCTAAAGCGAACTAATAGTAGCTCTACCTTATCGAATAAGAGTTTTATACCTAGGAGAGAGCTAAGGAGGTATATTAGACTTCTCGAGGACGTAGGGTACCTAGTAGACGTATATAATTAAATAAATTCCTAGTAAATCGGCTATATAAAAGGGGGGATAAGAGTAAAGGAGGGGTAGATTAGTACCGCTTTTATAAGGGGTATTTAAAACCGCTCCTTATCCTCTAGTATAAGGAGCTCTAAAAGTAAGGTAGGGGTAAAAGGATACGATTAGTAATAGACAACGCTAGCTTATACGCTAGCAAGTTTATAAGGGAGGTCCTATATTACTATTCGGTCTAGCGATAACTCTACCCCTCTTAATTACCCGATATAAACGTAATAGAGTAAATTTAGAACTATATTCGATAATAACTATATAAAAGGAAGGTATAACTAAAGAATAAGGAGGACTTAAAGCGTATATAGGTTAAGGAGTAGAATCGAGTACTATAGAGGGTTATAGACAGGGTTATTATAACTCTATAAAAAATACTATAAAAGGTAGTAGATTATAAAGGAAATAATAACTTCTAAGGATAGCGTATATAATTAGCTTTTTAAAACTATAAAAACATTATAAATTAGATTACTTTTACGTATATAGTATATAAAATAAGTAAAAGAGGTACTAAAAATATAGTTTCTAAGCGAGCTAAAAGTTAGGTAGTTAGACTTACGTATTACTAATCTAAGTATTACGAATCTAAGACCGGAAGATAACTACCTAGGTACCCTCCTAAAATTAGGATTATTATTTTATTAGACGGTCTAAGGGATAGTAAATAAAGAATATAACTATACCTACTAGGGATAGTATTAATAAAATATAACCGTATCTACTAGCTACGGTATTAGTAAATTATAACCGTACTATAGCCGTTCTATAGCTATCCTATAAGCGTCCTAGGACCGACTTAAGTAGGTAGGGGTACTAAGACTAGGAATACCCTTATTTCGTACCTTTCTTCTTTTCCTACCTACCTACCTACCTACCTACCTACCTACCTACCTACCTACCTACCTACCTAGCTATACGCTTATAGGATACTTGTATAACGCGTAGAATAACCTACAAGGGTATTACGTATATTATATACGGGTAAACTTTACTCGAATTAATCGAATCTATACTTATATTTTATATAGTATTAGAATTAAGGCTCTAGGAGTAATACTAAGTCCTACGCTACGTCTATATATAACCCCTATACCTAAAGGAAAGTATAAAACTATCCTAGTACTATTCTATAATAAGGAGACGGTACTATAATAGTTATATTATATAACTATTAAAAATCCTTAAGTCGGTCTTTATTATATAACTATCTATTTACTATTACTAGTCTTAATAGTAATAACTAATAATAGACTTGTACTAAGACTATCTTATAGCCTAGGATTATCTTAGAATAGTCCTAGGACGGCTAACTTTATATAACTATCCTAGAATAGTCTTTAAAACCCCCCCTTTCCCTCTAAGGTACTAGTCTAGCGTATATAAATAGGGGAGGAGGTAATTTTATTATAATTTCAGATTATATATATATCTCTCTTATAGTATAATACTATATATAGTCGAGTAATAAATAACTAGTAGTTTTATATAAGGTATTCTAGGGAGTATAAAAGTAAAAGATACGAAATAGAATTAAGTAGAACTTATAATAATTCCTTAGATACTACTTTTTTAAAGAGTACTTTTTACTAGAAGGTAATAAAAATTAAGTATAATAAATATATAACGTAAGGGTTATATAAGTAGAAAGTAATATCTATAAAAGATAATATATATATAAAATAATATACGTAAAGAGTAATCTAGTTTAATATCCTAGAGTCGCGATAGGATTTAATCCTCGTGCCTCGGATCCTAAAGAGACGAGACTCTTATACTGAGATTGCGTAAAGAGTAATATATATAGAGAATAATATATATATAGAAAATAATATATATAGAGATTAAGATATTTAGAAAGAAAATAGACCTAAGCTTATAGGGATTATTTATATTAATTAAAGCCTTTTAAAAGGTCGTTTATTACTAGAAAACTTACTTAGAACCGCTAGTAAGTAAGTATTATAGTATAATATTTCTATTCCTACTACTTAACCCCTACCTTAATTATCGAGGAGGCTACCTAGTACTCTAGAGGCTTCTACTCAGTTAGGGTTATTATCTTATATAGACTCCCTACTCGCCTCTTACCTAGCTTCTCTCCTTATTCTAGCTTATATATTTTATATTATACTTATATCTTCTAATATTTTAAGAAGGAAACGTTTAAGTATTTAGAATATTTAACTAATAAATGTAAAAGTATATAATATTCCTTAGTATTTAAATTAAAAAGAATATATTATAAAACTAATAAAACTACTAGTAATAGTATTAGTTTTATAAATTAGTATTTAGAATCTCCCCTTCGAACCTCTCCTTACTACTCCTATTCTATAGATTCTTTGTTCCTATTTATATAAATTAGAGCGCTTTCCTATCTACTTCTATCTAGACTAATTAGTACTTCTTATCCTCTCTAGGGTACTAGATAAGAGAGGGCGGGAGTACTCCTAAGGCTTAGTATTATAGGTTTTAGTAGGTCTATAGCTAGTAGTAGTACTTTAGTAAAACAGATAGAAATTAGGTAGAAATATACGTCCTTAATCTATACCTAGGTCCTAGAGGCTAGGGCTAGGGTAAGGGAGGCTCCGTAAAAGTAACGTAAAAGTTAGTTAGTATTTCTCGGGATATTTCGAACCTACGTACTTATACTTACGAACCTAGCGTACTAGGGCGTACTTTAATAACCCTAGCGTACTTGCGTACTTTCGAACCTAGCGTACTAAGGCGTACTTTAATAACCCTAGCGTATAGGCGTGCTTGCGTACTTGCGTACTTTCGAACTAGCGTACTTTCGAACTTAGCGTACCTACGAATAGCCTTATTTTTCTACCTTATTTTCGCCTCTCCTATTTACTCCTCTCCTATATACTACCTCTTCTTCTCTACTCCTCTCTAGATAAGTAACCTATTCTCCTCTCCTTCTCCTAGCTAAAGATATAGTTCTCCTTCTCCTCTCCTAGTAGTTAGAAGAGGAGAGGAGGGGAGATTCTAAATACTATTATAAATAGTAAATAGTTTAATTATAAGATAGAATAATAAAGTAAATATTATACTCTTACGCTTTTATTTCTTCTAGACGCGAGAGGTATATAAAAGATATATATATAAAGTAGATATAATAACTTATTAAATTAAGGTTTAAATACTTAGAATATAGGTTTATATAGATCTAGAATAGTATTAGTAGTATATAGGTAGGTGTAAATTACTCGATTTATAGATACTTTTACTCTACTTTAGAGTATATATATTTTTATATACCTCTCGCGTCTAGAAGGGATAGAGCTAGAATAATATTTAAAGCGTTTGAAAGTTAAATTAAAATAGTTATACTAAGAATGCCGGCTATTTTTAGCCTATTAACCTATCTACATATTTACTAGGCGATAAGACGACGTATAAATATAAGTAGAAAGGACCTAAGGACTCGAGGTCATTGGTCAGGGTATATATAGTATGTGTATATCATGGTGGTATATAGTGGTAGCACTTAGTAAAACTAGTTAGTAGTATTTCCATTGAATTTGTATAGAAAGCACTGTTCAAAGAATGAGTGGCACATAAGCGGTGGAGGCGGATCCGTCGTAAAACTATAAAGTAGGGGGCAGTTCTGACATTTTTGGTTAATTAGGTAGTAAATTAGTTGTTCACCGTTGAATAATCTTACTCTTCATGTATACATCCGCCTTGCTGTCTATCACCGCAGACATGCTGTCCACCATGGCTGTCGCCTCCTCATTGTCACACACGAAATTCGCCCTAATATAATCAAGACGGGATAGAGTTAAGAGCGGAGAAAGAAGCGGTGAAAATAATTTTATTGTGTATGACCTCGCTTAGTTCCGATTCCCCTTACACGACCTTTCAAAAGAGGCTAAAGGCGGCATGCGCTACACTGACAGTTGCTTGTCACTTATCTGCTCTCACACTTATTGCATTTCTTATTCTTGGTTAATTCTGATAGTTGAGCTTCGCGATAAATTAGGAAGACTATAATTAATAGCGAGCAGGTGACAGCCTGGGTTTACTATAGCAAGGGGTTATAAATGTGAGGTTAGCTACTGTGAGAGGGTACACAAAAGCACGTGAGGGTGGTGCTAGGTAAAGATGACGTGTTTAAGGCTACAAGGGATTTGTAAAAGGGGTTCGTGGGGGAATTCTCATTCTCTAGATAGGCACACTAGGCCAAGTGAGGTGAAACTAGATTCCATAATCTGGGGTTCTTAGCCTCTTCTAACTATATCAAGTATAAACCTTTCGATGTTCAATTTGCGGTTGAGTAATTGTTGGCCTTTCTGTACAATCGGGATGCCGTACTTGTCTTCTGGTTTGTGTTGCTTTTCGTCCGCTTCTAGTTACACAATCCTGTCCACGACAGACAGCTTGCGTAAGGTTACATATCGACCCCGCTCCCAATGTTGACTATCTGGATTTCGTCGTAGGTACTTGAGATCCTCCATCTTTTACCTAGCAACTGACTTCCGCAAGCATTTTGGCGAATATTCCGTCGTCAACACGAACTTTGATATTATGCTCTGCGAGTTTTGTCTCAATATTTGTGTTAACTATCACTCTTTTTATGATCGCAGAAATGCTTGGAACTTCTTCGGAGGCCCCGAAAATATCCCGCACTACCCGGACCTTCGTGATTGGGTTAAGTCAGCAAGTAATGGCTGTAAAATGTGCAGAGCATTCGTAGAGCTAGCGCCCTTAGATTTGCGATCGACCAAAACTATGTATAGAGTGATCCTGAAGTTTAAGAAATTTTCACATGGCAATGAGTATGATGGCCGGTTCAACCGATGGGTTTTGGAGCTTCACGGAACGGCTGTAAATACGGAATTGTGTAGTTTGAGTTTCTGTACAAAATTTGGTAAGTTACACCCAGGGAGTTTTGCGTGTCTGGTGGCTTAGCTAACTCTGATTCTCTCTTTGCATTTTAGACAATATTGCCGCGCAGCTAAAAGGTGGCATCCTTGAAAGAGTAATAGAAGACGACCCATCTTCCAAGGATTCATTGAAACTCATTAAACAGTGGATCGGAGAATGCAACGATAACCACAAGCACTGTTCCCAGACAAGTCCTCCTCGACTTCCCACTCGTGTTCTGGATCTCGGCGAGGGCGCGGACCCTGAACCACGGCTTTTGGTAACAAACAAGAAATTTGGATATTACGCAACTCTCAGTTACATATGGGGTGGTCTAATCCCAAGGCGTACCACTGCTATTTGCTTTGAGAGCTACTGCAGCTCAATCTCACTTGAGACGCTTCCAAAATCATTTAGCGACGCCGTAAGGATCACAAAAGCCCTAGGTATACGGTATCTGTGGATTGATGCATTATGCATCATACAAGATTCGAAGGAAGATTGGGAAAATGAATGCCCACAAATGTGTAGCATTTATCAGAATAGCTACATCACGATTGCTGCACCAGATGCTCCTAGCGCCGAGGCTGGATTTCTTCAACGGCGTTCGAACCCGATTTGCCTTCCTTACTACGACAGTGAGCGAACTCTCGCTGGGGAGATGTGGCTCCAAGTATACTGGAAGGAAATTTACGCGGGCTCGGGTTTGTTACGAGATCGAGGATGGGTATTGCAGGAGGAACTCCTTTCACGACGAACAATTCTTTTTGGTACCAAACAAAACTACTTCGAGTGTCATGAAGTAACATATCATGAGCAATATAACATGCACAAACAATTAAAAAGATATGATGAGCCAAACTTCAAGTTGCTTTATGAGCCTGGTTTCAAAAATTGGGGAGATGTCTGGAAGCAAGTTGTCGAGGCTTACTCCCCAAGATCTCTTACGTTTCCGACGGACAAGTTGCCCGCTCTTTCTGGCATTGCAAAAGAGTTCTCTTTAAAAACTGGATATCATTACCTTGCAGGACACTGGCGTGAGGATTTGGTTTCCTCCCTTCGATGGCAACGACGGGACAAAACGCTCCGAATGGCAGACACTTACAGATCACCGTCGTGGTCATGGGCATCTGTTGATGGGGTAATAGATTATCCGTTTTGTGCTCCTCGAGAACACTTGGACTCTGGGTACCCTGAGCTTGTTGACGTTTCTGTAGAGCTTGCCGGTTCAGATCCCTTTGGCGAAGTTCGATCGGGTTCCATAACCATTCGAGCGAAAGTGAAGACGGCCGAGATGAAACCTAGCCTCGCCTGGGATTCCTCGCCTATTTTATATGAAATTCGAGAACAAGACTTTAAGGATAAGCTTGTACACCCCAAAATGGATTTCAAAGTTGCCGAATCACGTGTAGAGACACTATACTGCGTGCAATTTTCGACATCAGAAGTTTTGCTCCTTCGGCGTGCAGAGAGCGGAGATAGAGGTTCGGAGGCCCGGTATCAGCGTGTTGGATATGGGCAAATTAATAAAAGGGATTTCAAAATGGCGCCAAGTATCTGTCCATCTTATGAGTTCGTATCTGAGCCGCTGAAAATACTTTTGTCTGGAGGAGGTCGGTTTGGAAAAGGTTGGTTTGATGATGCAGAATTTCAAACTATTTGTATCATTTAACCATTATGAGTTCAATATACACCACATTACCCCAGATATATGAACCTATTAACCACGTCTCTCTTCTCAGTGAAAAAAACTGAGCTACCCCTAATTAAGATTATTATGGAACCACCAAAACATTATAGTAATTAGTCTCCCAAACCCCCTTCCATGGAATAAAATCTCATTCAACCAGCCACCCTACAGGCCAAATTGGGAGTTATGAATAAGTAGAATAATCGACCTCTACTCTTTCAATCGTTATTCACCTCAGAATTGCCAAAACAAGCCACAGTAAATAGATTATAAACCACTCCACGAAAACTTTAAAGTAATACCAAACTATAGCTTAAGCTAAATTGAGTAGTTTGTGGATATCCCTGTAGGTGTTACTATCCTCAAGTCTTACGCAAAATGTGAAAAGTGTGACAGGAACTTTTTGTTAGGGAAGATATTACGCTGAAGTGAATACCAATTGTTAAGACGCCTACAGACGCCTTGGAATAGGGGACTCGCTTAACCCTCGGTTGGAAATGCTCGGCGCAGCCCTCTTGGGAATAATTTTATTGTAGAAAGACTTGGATGAGGGTGGCTGTTATGGAGTTAATGACAGTTACAGTACTAGCCAACTTATACTCGGCATGTGCCACTTTTACACCAAAACTCATGTAATGTAACTCGAATTAATTCTACCACCACCATAATTAAAATTGCTAATACTTGNCAACTCAGATTGTAGTACAAAGTTGAATATCTAAAGTAGTTAGGTAGTAAAGTTAGGTAAAATAGAAAAGTGCACGTTTTACACCAAAAATAGACGAAAATCCACCAAAAAATCACACTACCCGACTTAGATCAACACTACAACACCAGTCCTAGTTTTCAGCTTTGCGCATATGAATAAAAAGATTTATAGAGTTCGAATTAAAATGAATCTTTAGTTATAGAGAAAACTGTCGAGTTGGACCAGAGTTATATGTTGTCGCAAAGTAGGCAAAAACGCTGTTTTTGGTGGGGTTTCACAAACCGCCGAGTATAAGTGGTCACTGACTGTATGTGAGAAATGCAGGTGGGTTAGTTAACTTTTGTATCTCTTCGTTAAGTGGAGTAGGTGAGGATGATTGATTTGCTTATGCCAGGCTTCTAGCATATTGATGTGATGATTTCACGTCGAGCGAGGGAACTGCCCCTTCTCGCTCAGTAGCGCCAGAAATATCACGTTTATTGGTAGTTGCCACTTTTTATTTGCAAAATCACCAGTAGTATAATGCTAGTTTTAGTGTTACTAACAACAACCAAGTCCCTTCCTGGTCCCTTAACTTAGATATAACTATCCCCTTAGCTACGAATAGCACCTCCCTAGTCTGAAAATTATGCCAAGGATTGCAAGCGACTTAATAGTACTTTTACTCTAATGTAGGAATATAATATTGTAAGTTGCCTTATACTACGCCGAAAAGAAGGGGAATAGCAACGGGTTTGTAAAGGTTTTAAGAGAGTATAATAATTATAAGAGAAGAGTTTAAATTAAGTATAAAGCTTGTTTAATTCAGTAGGAGGAAGCATGAGTTTATATGGTACTAGCGCTTATGTCCCTCGGCTAAAATTTAAGCCTGGCGGACGGGAGCTCCACTATAACAACCTTGAGGCAAGGGTGGAATACTACTCGTGACTATCACGCGACGACTATATTAATAAAATGTAAAGGAAATAATCTTTCTTTATATAACCAGACATTTTAATTACTATAAGTAGAGTTGGTTTAATATAGTACTATTACTATTACGCTACGAGACTCCTACACTCCTGTCTCTGCTGCCTGACACCCAGTCTCGGTTACCTATGTAGATGCCTAGTACTCTGAAGGCTTCCACTCGGTCAGGTTATACTATGAGAACTCTTCTTTACACGTAGCTAGCTAGTTAATTCTTAAGCTTTTCCTATATCTGACAGTACCTTATTCGTCTTCCGAAAATTACCCTTTAACTATTATTAGTAATTAAGTCTAATATAACCCTTTTTACATATGTTTCCTCGAGTAGGGTAATTAAGTAGTATTCCTATAGGCTTGAAACGTATCACGGACCTTTCTTATAATAGAATATATAAACTGCAAGTTTCTGGATCTGTAGTATTTAACCGTATCTTTTTAGGCAAGTAGAATAAGATGTGTTTGTAGATACTATACTAAAAGAGTTGGTGTTCCTACTAGGGGTATTGGAAGATCCTAGTTGTCGTTAAGGGGATAGTAGGGCCTTGCCTCGGATGCAGGAATTGATCACATCTTAACCGTACCGCGTCCTTTCAAAGAAGCTGTGTCCTTGATCCGTTCAGTAAAAAGGCACCCAGTCCGTAATCTAGATACCCTTCCCGCATTTGTAAAAGATGAGGTTATGTTAGTGTCGGTTTATATTAGTGAATGGTTATTAACTAGTTCCGAACGTAGCGGCTCCTTCAGGACTAGCGTACTTGTAGCACCTACAAGTACGCAGGGACTCAGCCAGCTACACTTGCTTCGGCATACAACAACAACAATAGGACTTTAGTTATACCACATAATATAAGTCCGTTGTATCACACACTTTCCTTATTGTCTTTCGGCTCTATTGACTTAGAGTCAAACTAACAGTTAGATTACGACTCTTGGTCGCGAGGGAATAACAGCAAGAGCAGACAAATCGAGAGCAGGAGGGAATATAGCCTGTCTTCCCTCTCCTCTATTACTCTTCCATTAGCAAGCTAAAGAAATACCACCTATAAAGCTAATACCGAGTTGCTAGTAAGTCAGCGAAGTGGTATATTAGTAGCATATCTATCTTTATTTACTAACTCTATATTAGTCTGGTCGTTTACCGTTAATCATATATAGCATGGATAGAGAAATGGTCTACAATATCTTTTACCTTAACATAACAGTTCCAGAGAAAGAAAATAACGAGCTTCCATGTAAATACCCTGGTCAAAGTGACAAGCACCTCGGTAAAACTAGAGCAAGAGATTTGCAAAGCTTTATTTTCTTTTATTAGCGTAGGTTAGCTTACGATATTTCAATCCTTAATACTTCGAATATATAAGGAAAATCATCTTAATTCTACTATAGAACTCTGTATATAACTCTTAACTCCTCGATCTAAATTACTCTCTAAAATATAAATAAGCTAACAAAAACATCGAATTATCTCAAATCATGCTACGCTAAAAAAAGAAAAAAAGAAAACCCCAACTCTTCCGTTTCTTCTCCAAAAAGAGACCGGGAAAGATACTCACTTAGTAATTCTTATTCAAATGACTCCGACACCCAGATAATCCCGTGGGTGATCATAAAGGAATATCTATACACATATCGAACCCATTCCATACCCCGAGAAAATTTGTAAGTAACCGATCGCGGATAGTCCGGAAACCACAATTTTCCAACTCTTGTCATCTCAACCTCAAAAACAATATATTCAGCAAGAACCAAAGACCGAGAAGCAAAGAAACCCAATACAAATGTAAAAAATCATAACATCCATAAAATAAAGCTACATAACACAATAGCATGCAAC
>LT855419.1:890006-932661 GCA_900184765.1 Hymenoscyphus fraxineus
TGAATCACCACTCAAATCACCTTCTCAAAAACCCAAAATCTCAAACCTCACTTCAACACTTCAACAGTTCAACAGTTCAACAACAGCATCAAGTTCACTAGAACCTGCACGTCGATCTATCTCTAGAAGAAATATGGAACCTCAATGAAAACCTCTCCTCATACATTGCCACAGCCATAGCCCATTCAAACAATGACAAAGTCAACACCAAGAAAAAAAGCTCATCGAAAATTTGAAAGAAAGGGGGGGAAAAAGTTACGGAATCGATAAAGGTTTTATTTGGGATTGAGCTACACAGACAAAGCAACCAGTAGTTCCGTAGGAGCAGCCATCTCGGGTGAACATCGTAATCTCATATACACGCAAAAAAGAAGATCAATCGAACCATCCCTTCCCACCAAAGTCCAAAGGTCCAGAACCAAGCCAAATCACCAAACCACACCCATCATGATTCTTATAAACCAAAGTAACCCCACCTCTCACCACACACACACTCACACCCCCCAAATCGAGAAGAAAAACAGCGAGAGAGAGAAAAAAACAACCACCAAGTTCACGCCCCCATACCCACAAATTTCTTTTTGTCTTTCTCGCCCGCGCGATCTTTTGGTCTTTAATTCGCTCAATGATGGTTGTTGCTAGCTAATTGTAGGAAAAAATTCGTTGGTGGTTTCGTCTCGCGATTTGGGATGGACTTCTTTGGTTCGTAATTGTTCGTTGGTCGTACTCGTGGTGAAAAGAAAAATTTTGGTGTACACTCGGGATACTTCGTTCGCAGCCGGCTCCACGAAACGTAAACGCGCAAATTAGGTATGTTGATGAAAAGGCGATCGAGATCGAGTTTGGAGGAATTCGTAAAGTTGGTAATGGGAGGGTTCGAGCGCGTTGGCGATACCTATTTCGGGGAACTCGAGAGGAAATCGCGAAATCATTTATCTGCGTCCGAACCTGCTATACACAAGAAAGTTCGTAATCGTTCATTTCATCTTACTTCTTTTTCCTCGGAGGAGTGACGGGCCTGCTGGCACCAAGACCACCGTAAACGTACTTTTGTTTCTTCTCCGCTGGTTTCAGAATCTGTGGAATCAAGGTTAGTGTCAAGAAGTGCATCGGGGGTATATATACTACGGAACAACGAACCTGGAATGAACATAACAAACTCTCATCGACACTCATCATTGCTCCTGCATTATCAAACTCTCCACAGTAATTGGGTGCGCTGAAGAGGGTGACCAATTGTCGTTTGGAAAAGAACTCGTAGCCATCTTCGACAACTTGATGTGCTCGGCAGATCAAATCCATGTCGTGCTTTTGCAAGAATCGAGATACTACGTCAGGTCCGAATGTAAAAGACACACCTCGATCATTTTCGCTCCATCCGGTGATATCTTTATCGGGATCAGACCAGAGGAGATCGCACAACAAACCGCAGTCAGGAATCTACATGGATTAGCAAGAGCTCACGCCCTATCCCCTCACGTCAATGTTTAGCTGGTACGAAAATGGACTTACATCAGTGGGTCTCATGACACGGCGAATCTGCTCCATGGAGTTCAGGTCAGGACTTAACCCTCCGTGCATGGTGAAGATCTTCTCATCAATGATTGCTGCAATTGGCAAGCAGTTGAAGCAATCTGTGAACGTCTTCCAAAGCTTGATATTATACCTTCTTTTACATTCATCGTAGAACCCGTAGATACGGTTGATTGAGGCACACTCGTGGTTACCACGTAGGATGAAGAAATTTTCGGGATATTTGATCTTGTAGGCTAGGAGTAGGCAGATGGTCTCGAGAGATTGCTTTCCACGATCAACGTAATCACCAAGGAACAGGTAGTTGGCCTCTGGAGGGAATCCACCGTACTCGAAAAGACGGAGGAGATCATAGTATTGACCATGAATATCACCACAAATCTGTAGGCACGCGACCAGGTCAGCATATTATTGTGCATATGATTGTGCGGGCGGCGGCTGTTGAACATGGTCAGGAATGCGAGGGGTCATGATTGCTTACTTTGATGGGCGCCTCAAGCTCTAATAAAATGGGCTGCGAGATGAAGATTTCTCGAGCCTTGGTGCATAGATAACGGATCTCTGCTTCCAAAAGCTGAACCTGTTTGCCTGGACGGCTTCCGCGAACTTCCAATAGTCTATCGATGATGGAATCGAGATCTACGTCGTTTTGGTCCGCCATGACTTCTGGCCTCGTGTGGGGAGAAGGTGACGGGGCTGAGAGGATGTGGTTCGCAATTTATGAGGGCTCTTTCCGACAGCTCCGTGATTCGATTCCGCTGGCGGGAGGACTGTGATTCACTTCTGGGCCTGTGAACGCGTTGAGAGTTAGTCATATTGTATGTATGTCTGGCATGATTGAATGAGGTGGAGGAAGGATGATGATGGGCGCGAAAAGGCCCCTCCCTCTCCAGGCCTCTACTCATCATGCCACACACGCTCGATGCGCTCTGAATCAACTTACAACGAAGTGTAATCGGCCTCTAGAGGGGCTGTCTGCAGAAAGCCGCGTCGCACTGAGGTTTGCTGGTCTGGAGCGGCCTCTGTTGTGGTTGAGCCGGAAGAAAAACGAGCGGCGGAAGGCAGGGATCACCGTTTAGGTCAGGAAGACCGGATGGTGGGTATCGTCGTCGTTGGTGCCGTTGGCAACGATCGTATGGAAATTCGCGGTGCTTGGGCGCGGGGATGGAAATGTTTCGTGGGGGTGCAGGTGGTGGTTTGGGGGGGGGCTCGTGAAGGCTTCGTGGATTTTGGTGGATTTTGCGTTGGATCAGACAAGCGCGGTTTTGCGTTTCCGCTTTGGCAGCGTGCCGTAGGTAGTGTCGTGTAGGGCAGCTCGGGCGCTTCTTTTTTTTCTTGCCGCGTCGTCGGGAGTATCAGAACAATGGGACAGGCGATGCACGCTACAATGCAAGAGTCGCCGGGGATTTTGAGATGTCGGTGTCGATGTCGATGTCGAGGAGTGGAGGAGTGTCGCGGATGGTGTTGTGGTAGCCAAAAGGGGTGGCTTTTTTTCGTGTTGTGGTTGATCCAGCGCCCAGGAAAGAGTTGGGCTGCGGCGGGTGCGAGTGCCGTGGACTGGCACCGGTTGGTCTCTCTGGCTCTGGCTGCCCTCAACAAGGCGAGGAATGCTATGTGAGAATGTCGGAGAGGGAGATGAAGGTCAGTAAATGACACAGCACGGGTACGAGTACAAGTATCGTCGTCAATGAAGAGTCAAAAGGGGGCAGATGAATCTGTCTTCGTCGTCGAGGGCCGTCGTGGTAGTCGTCGTGATCGTTTGGCTTCGTCGTTGTCGAAGTGAAGAGGATGCTCGACGTTCCAGGTCGCAGGCAGAGCAGGGCAGCGCAGGGCAGGCAGGAGCAAGCCGGTCTTTGCAGTGAGTGGCCGATGCCGATTCCCTACCAACTCAAGGTAGGCTGGGCCGGCTTACCTACTCCATACACTCACCTACTCTACTGGTACCCTCCAATACTCTTACACGCACCTTGCCGCCGCTGCAAGCCTTGCCAGCGTCTATTGGTCAACATCTGCTATTTCCATACAATTTACACTCGATGATCTACTCATACGGACGCTGCTTCAACACCAGCACCACACCAAAAGTATCCCATCCCATCCCATCCCATCCCATCCTATCCTATCCTATCCCATTCCATCCCCCTCTCCCCCACCTCTCCTGAAATACTTCGTACATTCCCACACCACACCTCAACACCACACCACCCACCCCATTGGCCACTCACACCACCAACCCCAGAAAAACGCCCTCGCTCACAATCTCACAACCTCACAACCTCCCAAGTCCCAGCCCACCATCCCATCTCCATCACAACCCCCTCTACCCCCAGAAAAACCCCCCATCTACGCAGCAACAGCAACACCTTAAAAACAAAACCCGAAGAAGAAAAAAATCCTGAATCGCACTCACTACCCACCAACCAACCTCCCGCCCCATCATTTCCTCCCCGCAAAAAACACATTCACAGGATTAGAACGAACAACACATCCATCCCCTTAGCCCCATCTCCAAGGCGAAACGGGGAGGGAACCTTCATACTTCCCAACAAATTACCTACCTACCTTACTCGCTTTCCCCAGTACCTACCTACCTACCTACCTACCTACGTAAAAAGTGTGCTGCAGGTGTATAGCTAGGTGTCTTACTCCGTAGTAGATACATCCATCCATCCACATCCACATCCACGTGCAAGGACCACCTACCTAGCCTGTTTCCATTGCGAAAGTACAGTACCTCCTCGTGTACGAAATCATCCGCCGATTCTAGTACCAGACACCTAGTATGGCATTGGCTACAACAAATGCAAAGAAAATCGCAAAAATATAAGATAAATCCCAGCCAACTCCTCGGAAGCTATTCAAACTTGGTGATGATGCTTACCACTTTTAGATCCGTTGTTGTGGTTTTATTGTGAGGAGTAATAACAGTAGCTGGTAGACTGAAATCGGTGGATCTATTCGTACACGAGGAGAGTACCTACCTANAACACGAGATATACATACCTACCTACCTACCTACATACCTACCTACCTACCTACCTACCAGTACACACCCTATGATCTAGCTAAGGCTACTCGTAGGTATGTCAAGATACGTCAAGGTTCAGAGACACCAGACCGAGTAGAGTACAATACAATACCTTACAATACCATTCCACACACACCCACCTCACCAGTATTACAGTAACTCCCCACATAGATTCCAACCGCCCTACCCACCTACCCCTCAATTCCCATGGGTTGAGGTAGGACATGAGACGCATCCCATCTGCAACTTCAAGCGATATAATTCCCAGGGACCAGCAGGTGGAAGTGGAAGTGGAAGTGTCCTCGTAGCAAATGGAAGGTCGAGCGACGAATTCCTCAACTTCATCATTCAAAAGCCATCCTTAAAAATCATAAATCACAAAGCAGATATCACAATAGAAAAAAAAATCCAAAAAAGATTTAACGTTCAAAAATATGCCATTCCATTCATTCATTTCATTACCATCCCCTCATGACCCCAAGGTCCCACCCATCCCCTCCCATGCATATACATCACAAAAACAAAACAAAAAAAAAAAGTCGAGAAGAGAAGTATGCTTGCTAATCGTTAGAAAAAAGAAGAAGAGAAAAAAAAAGACGACGCCACTCACTCCCCCCTACCCAAATCATTTCCCATATCAAAAGCCTCAAAATCTCAAATAGAAGAAGAAAAGAAAAAAAAAAAACGAAAACCCAACCCCTATTTTACACCCTCAACGTCATCTCTTCCAACAACTAGCTAGCTCATCTCAACTCATACGAGTGCAAACTCGAGAAGACGAGAAAAAAATAAAGAAAAACGAAATTCACATCTACATAACACCGCATGGTCTACCATGCATTTTTCCCTCATAATCTCATGAAAGATAAAAGAGAGGCAAAAAAAGTAGAATCCAGCATAAAAGAAGAAAAAAAACGACGATGAATGAACCCCTCCAAAACCTGTACGCTATGCATCGATGACTAAATAATGAACCGACGAGAGAAAAGATGTCAAAAACACACCCAATGTCGCAAAATGTAAAGTGGCAAAATGCAGAAAGAAAAGCCTTTTTGGAGACCGGCAAAAAACGAAGCAAAGTCACATGAAGAACCAAGTAAAATGAGAACTTCGAAAAAGCGACGAGGGTATCAAGAAAAACGCTCCTCCAACGCAACCCCAGAACAACGACGATTGCGTATTCCCCAACAGGAGCTAGCCACCTAAGTAAAAACGTGGCCTCTATGTCACAACATGGGCTTTGAGTCGTGGTGAAGTGGTGAAGCATCTCATCCTAATCTTCGCCCACTATGGATGGCTTGTTCATTGTTGGCTCGAGCTGGTATGGGGCTCGGCCGTATAGCATTAGTTGAATTGAAGTCCGGAGCTGAAAAATCGGGCACTTGGGAATTCTTTTGTGTTTCCCAGCCTTCTTCGCTCAATACGCTGAGCCAGCCATTACCAACCTCGCTTCGCAAGGCTTCCAACTTCTTTCTGTACATCTCACCACCGACCCTCCAGTCTTGAGAATCGTTAGAATCCTGTAGCTTCCCTGAGGGTTCATACGACTGCGTCTGTATTGGGGATTGGGTTTGAATGGGAGGTAAGCGAGGTACGATTGATGTATCTATACGCGGTACTTCCACTTGACTTTGAGCCTTCCGTGGTTCCGGAGATGGGAATGTGGGAACAGTACGCGGTGATGGATCAGGGGTTGTATCATAACCTATATCTGCAATTGCCGGAACCGGTGTTTGTTCTTCTACGGAGAATCGCACCGCTGGAGGTTGCTTGGTGGGCGGGGTGTCTGAATTCGATAAATCCACAATACGTCTTTTCTGCGTTCTCCGCCTTCGCCCTGTGGATGAGGTGTGTATTTCACTCGTTGCGTGCCCAGGCTGCGGGCGTTCCTTTCGTAGAACTACAGGTTGTTGCGGGATGGGGTAATCAATGATGGGTTTGTTGACACCCACAGAGCTCACGCCATAATCAAGGACTGGCTTGACGACTGGGACGTTGGGTTTTTCCGCAACTCGCTCAACCAGTTGGCGTCTCTCGCTGTACCCAGGACCGTAGGTATCAATGACGATATCCTCTGTGTAACCGGGTGCTTTCCTAAATAAATTGAAAATGGTAACACGATAGCCACTATGGGTCTTGACGAATGGATTTCCGAGGACCCAGATTTCTCTCAAGTCCGGAATTCCCGTCAATCTTGCCAACTCGGTTGGATCTGTCATTTTGTTATCCCTAAGATCTAACCTTTCCAGAGGGTAAAGTCGTTCAATGCCAGCAATTGATATTAGTCGATTAGATCGCAGATTCAAAGCCGAAATAGCAGGCAGAGGACATCTGGTCAAAGAATGCAATGAATCGATCATGCAATTAGATAGATTGAGGGCTCTCAAGGCCGTCAAGGAGGCTAGGCAATCAGGTATCTGGACAAACAGATTTGATGATAGATCGAGGGAGTGTAGAGTGTTGGCCAAGGGTGCCAAACTTGATGCAGATATAGAAGTAAGGCCATTATCAGCAAGACTGAGATGTTTCAAAAATCTCCATTTTGAAGAAGGCAGGACTCCCATTGATGATAGTAGATTGGAGGAACTACCTCGAGGGTTGTGCCAGCTATCTGACATGCTCGAGTTAGAGCTACCGGACCCAGATCTTTTGACTTTATGTGAACCCCTTAGATGACCATGTGCCGAACCGGTTCTTGAGCTAGTCGGCCGGACAGGTGAGTTGCTTCTTGGCCTCGCCTTTCCAGGAGTTTTCGCTCCGTCCGACCCTGATCGGGTAAGTAGAGCACTGCGGGTGTCCATGTCATCTGCTATGTGACTTCGCTGGTCGGGAGACCCGGGTGCGGAATTTGATTTTACCAATTCGGCATGAGGTATAGTTGGACTTCGCTTGGGACTTGAAGATGCAGCCCATGTGGTGGTCGGGGACATTTGTTGTTTAGAAGACCTTCGTCGTCGTTTATCCATATCGTCAAGCACAATATTGACAAGCAGATCCTCCACATCATCAATGGATGCACGCTTGATTGTCAAAGACCTAAGTTGTTCCGCCAGTCGATCCCAGCCAAAGAATTGTCGAAAATCGATATCACTGATTTCCAGAGCGCTGATGTTTTTGAAAGCATGTAGTGGGACAGCCGAGTCGAATGGAAATTCCTCAAATCCTTCGATAAGACGGGCTCGTCGATCAGGCGCAAGTCGTAAGCATGGGATCTTCGTAAATGCCGAGTATAGGTATTTCAGGTCCGCATCGATTGCTGCCTTTTGTTTTTCTGTCCGTGCAGCTGCACCTCCAGATCCAAGCCCAAAATTTGACCACAGACTGGACATGCCAGACATTACACTTCTCACACTAGATACGGAGTGTATCGATCCATTATCTGATCCACGACCCTTCGGCCGTTGTGATTGTCCCAAAAAGGAGACATAATTTGCCGATGTGGATTCAGCGTGCAGATTTTCTAAACGCACGTTCATAGGTCCAACCGTTATCCCAAGGTCTTCGAATCGAGAAAGGAGGAAAAAGAGGTGGTGAGGCGTCAAGGCAAGCTTCGCAGGTTTTATGTTGTGCGAGGCGAATGTTAAATATGGTAGGGAGAGAGCCGCGGCCAGTGTATTCGAGGTTGATGAGGAGGTAGCGGATGAGGGGGAATGAGTGACAGTAGGAGACGATGGGACAATCGAGCCTCCTACTGATCCCACACTTGGGGTTGAACCATGTTTTGGTGCCTGTTGACGGCGTAGTTGAAGAGCATTTGCGAGTGCCTTCTCGTGGGTTCGCACAAAGTGGGCGAGGTTCTAGCGGAAGATATGGTTAGTTGCCGTCTCACACGAGTATCAACCCCTCTAATAGCATGGTCACTGACCTTTATGAAGAACTGCCCATCCTCAGTGTCCATCATTGAGGATACATGTGGCCCAGCTGTGTCTTTGGAGGAGAGTAGGGGACCGGTCCGTGGATCGTGAAAATTTTACAAGTGGCTGAACGTTGCCTTGTATGTCTGTAAAGATCCTCGCGGCGTACAACTCGAGCGAAGTGCAGTATGAGAAGCGGTCTGTAAGTCACACAACATGATAAGCGATTGCCATTTAATCAAATAAAATTAACGGGAGGTTGTCAGCATGGCGTTTTTGCTGCTGCAGAACCCGCGAGAAAAAAGGAAGTGTGGTCCGGGTCGTGTGTTGAAAAGTTCCGTGTTGTTGAGAATAACAAAGAGTTGTTGTTTTGAAGAGGGGGTTGATCGAGGGGCGAGGTTAGGTTTGGGATACTCGGCAGCGGTTGCATGCAGTTTGATACTGTCGACATCCGCTGATCTATATCGAAAACACCGGCGAAGAGGGGAAAGAAGAAATTGCCAGGACCTACCTTTCTCAGTGCGTGCCCTTCTGTACTCGGGTACTACGTCTGTAACCGGACTTCCTCCAACTTTACAGATTTCACAGTTGTCGTAATGGTGGTGCTCGGCACCGTAACCTCCAGGCGCACCAGAAAAATCGATGGAGGGATGAAGCAGTTAAGAGACGCCGACGAGAGATTAGACTAGAGAATTCTGCCGCTTGTCGCGATGGCAGCTGAGTGGGCCAATGGGTGGATCGCGAAATGGTTGGCGTCTTGTGTTTATGCAGGCAAGCTGCACGATATTGAGGAGCGGGCGTCTCGTTCGTCAACCACTTTTTTGCTGCAGCACACAGACGCAAGGATCCCCACTCTTGCTAGGATAGCTTGGATGATATGCGAAGGGTGAAGACCGGGCGGTCAAAGTTCTCACGAAAGGGTTGGCCGAGTGCAGTTGGACCGGGAGAGGAGAGGATTCACGTCGGCACAGGGTGGGTAGAGGGGAGTGGGAGTGGGAGTGGGAAGCGTGCGAGTGGGCAGTGTGCAGTTGCAGGTAGTTGCAGGCAGTTCGAACGACGAGATGGTACTCGTAGATGTGATTGTGAATGTGAATGTGAATGGGAGGCTGCCGGGAAAAGGTTGATACGAGAGACTTTTGGTGGACGGTGAGGAATGAGGTGGCAGCATAAGACCGAGGACTAGGTACCAGTATTGGGGGGGAAGGATGCGATGGGTGAACCATGTAGCGAGAGAAAAACAGAGCAAGAATACAGAGTGCAGCCAATATGGAAAGAAATGCGAACACCGGCGAGCAAGGGCGATGAAAGTTTGGGAACGGGAAGCGGAGGAGGAGGAGGTGGTGATATCTGATATCTGTGTTGCGCTACTCGAGGTTGAGAAGAGGCAGAGCAGAGGCACTCAAGGCTGAGGCCTGACGATGACTGGGACGTTGACTCTGCAATTTCGGGCCAGGAGCTGGATCCGCGTCTCGGTGCGCCAGTCTGTGCGGTCGGCCTGGGAATCCGATGAGGTCCGATAGGCAGCTAGCTAAGTAGTAGGAAGTAGCTGCAAAGGAACGGACCCTGGAGAAGTGGCTGCAGACTGCAGTGAATACAATCGAAATGCAAAGAACAGCTCTCACAAAACACCAAACGAACGAGGGGAAAACGATGGGGTTCTAGTATCACAACGCCCATCAAAAGATGGCCCAGGAGGACTCAAAGAATCCAACGACCTTCTTCTTCTAATGGTCGGACTTCCTCGCTGATCCTCCGAACCGCCATAGCCGTCCTCGACTCCTCGCTCGCCCGTGCTGCTCTGTTGCCAGTCAGTGCCTGCAACCGACTCCTGCCCACCAAGTCATCAGATAGCACAGCCTTGGCGCTTCCATCGCGGGGCAACACTCAAAAGACCCTCCAGCCCTCCGTACTCCGTAAAATCTGAACCCCTCGCTAACCACCACCACCACCACCACCACCACCATGACCATACAAATATTCTCCTAAACCATGACCATACAAATATCTCCTACCTAACCTAGGTCTGAATAATACCCGGTCATCAGATCACCATCACGAAATCGATACAACATCACGGCAAAGGCCCACCACCGAAACACGCCCCTCTCAAACATTCCAGCTTGACCACATATTTGCGACAAAACGGCTCCTCGTCCAATGTAAACATCACCATGTTCCCCGCGGTGTTGTGGTGTTTGTTCTCGTGACGATGAACACCCGAAAATACATCTGAGGCGCAAGGTGAAGGGGTTGAGATGACATCCCTGGCGAAATACCACCCCCTCCAATCAAGAATTCAGGGTCCTGCAAGCGCCTATTTCGCTCCCTGTCATTCCACCCGCACGCCCCTAAATGTAGAACATTGGGATCCTCACGGGCAAAAAACTCACCATCTCACAGACATCTGGTGCTCCCATCGGAGGTAATGCCGCGGTAATCCGCCCACGAGGACATCACATTGGTCAACGGCAGTGCCTCAACCAGCATCTAAGCATCGGGAGGGTATGAGACTTCCTTTGGATCGACAATATCACACCACCAACGTCCAATCACACTCGTAATGTACGACATTTTGCCGCCAAGTCCGGGCGGTGTAGAAATGTTTATTTTTCACTTTTCCTCCCATGCTACTCGCTTGTGTTACCAGATTTTCCTTCTATACATGGCGGGGGTTTTCCTCTTTCCTATACAAAGTTTGGGTTTTAGGTATTCTCTGTAACTGAGCTGACGAAACCTTGAAACGATAATAAACCGCTTCATCGGCAGAGAGCCTCTTCTGGGTGGCCTCATGATTTCGTTTGACATCTGGCCTTTGTCTGGATATGAATGAGAAAGCGAGTATTTCAACGAGACCAGGTGATGTGAAAATT
This sequence comes from Hymenoscyphus fraxineus, assembly GCA_900184765.1. NCBI lineage: Eukaryota > Fungi > Ascomycota > Leotiomycetes > Helotiales > Helotiaceae > Hymenoscyphus > Hymenoscyphus fraxineus. The sequence goes on from LT855419.1 coordinate 901,292, forward strand.
ATTATTAATATCAACTACCTACCCATGGATAGTTATTACCAAGGAGCAACACTTACTATTCCCATATTACTCATGCTCGTCTTCTGCAACAGATTCTGGATACCTACAGAATATCTCTTTACGAGTAACTATACGACAATGACGTTGGCGTAACCAATCACGTCCACTCTCCCAACCCACTAAAGATTTCTCGAAATCTACTTTTCTAGCCTATCGCTTCCAGAAGGTTAATGGAAAATCGAAAATTGAAACACATTTGCCAACGGTATTTGCTTCATAGACCCCCGATTTGGGAAAAACCTGCTTCAGACTCCTGGTATACAGATAATCGGTGAGACCTAGCTCCTCAAAAGCTTATTTTTCTCTCGCTTAGCCAGGTTTGTGCTCTGTTTACCGTTATTTCCAAACTTCAATGGTTGGAGCCTCAAATTCAATCCAAGTCGGGCACAATCCATCTTCAACGGGGACTATTTTGAAGACAGCACGTAAATTTCTTTGATTCGAAAAGTTTCGAAATACCCGAAATTCAATTCCTGGTCAAAACCCCCATTTTCCTTTTTTCAACACCACGATTCAACGAGAACTAACCAAAGCCGCCATCCTTACAAATCACGAGATATACTACGCACACGATCAATTTCCAACCACAGAAAAAATGAGGCTATCACTTTTCCAGCAACCCAGGAACAACCAACTTTTTATTAACTTTCCCCAGATTTCAAGATTCTGCAAGGGGGGTGAGGGGCATTTCCACTATCAACCGAAGCTCTCCCGACAGCCCTGTTCGCGAGGGTCGCCTCAACGTCATCACCCCACCAGGTCCCCATTGCATCCATACCAGTACTCGTACGAGTACCTACAGTACATTCACCGACCTCACCCCTCACCCCTCACTCGCCTAGCCTAGCGACAAAAGGAACCACGACATCGAAAGTATAACGACATCCATGCAAAAACTCGCCTCACTATCAAAACTCCAACACACCGTCTCAAAATCTTCAATCCAGAGAATGACCAGCAACTCCACCACGGCGCTGAGGAGTACGTTGTCTCTACCCAATGCAAAGAATGCTAAGGAAATCCCCCGCATCCACTTGGGCGTCTACATGACATCAGGGCGCACCTGCTCTACAGCCGTAACTCACGCCCTGAACGCAGGATACCGGGCTTTTGACTCGGCGGAATGGTATGGGAATGAGAAGGCGGTTGGCTCTGCGATCTTGGCTTTTCTAAATTCGCCCGAGAATCAGAGGAAGGGGGAGGAAAAAGTCAAGAGGGAGGATATCTGGTTTACTACTAAACTTAAGGAAAATAAGTCGGAAGAGGAAACGAGGAGGAAAATCGAGAAGAGTATTCAAGAGTGTGGATTAGGATATATTGATCTTTATTTGCTGCATAGTCCTTATGCATATGGTAAGACCGACCCAAAGGAGACGAGGAAGAACTGTTGGAAGGCAGTTGAAACAGCAATCAAAGAAGGGAGCGTGAAAGTTGGTGGTGTATCTAATTTCGGAGTGAAGCATGTAAGTTTTGTCTCTTATCCCCTCTGGCCGACCTTATCTCTTATTGAAGTTTCTTTTTGTTTTTTGTTTATGCATAGAAGTTAAAAGTTACATTGCTAAACTATACGCTAGTTGAAAGAGTTATTAGACGACGAGGAAATCAAAATCAAACCTGCGATCAACCAAATTGAAGTCCACCCCTTCAATACCCAGCCCGAAATCACGTCCTTTTGTAAGGAAAATGGGATTGTGGTTGAGGCGTATGCCCCTTTAGCGAGAGCTATGAGAGCGAGACATCCGCAAATCCTTGAGTTGGCGGGGAAATATAGTTGTACTGTATGTCTTCGTTCTTTTCCCTTTCTTCCTCTTACGTCCTTACATTCTCCATCCCCAATTCCCTTCCTTCCCTCATAATCTGAAGTCCGCATCAAATCTGACATACATATGATAGTGGGCCCAACTTATGATCAAATGGTCTCTCCAACACGGTTATGTGACTCTCCCTAAGAGCGTAAAGCAAGAGAGGATCGTAAAGAATAAGGAGGTTGATGGGTTTACTATTCACGAAGAGGATATGCGGATCCTGGATGGGTTGGATGAGCGGTTGGTTACGGATTGGGATCCTACTGATGCTCCTTAGGGACTTTTTATAGAATGGAGAGGGGTTGTGTATGATAGGGCTTTGTGTTTTATTTTGGGGGTTGGAGGGAGTGGAGATGGGTGGAGGTGAGTTGAGAATGAGAAGGGAAAAAGTATGGATATATCTTAGCTAAAAACATAGGGTTTTAGCCAACAGAACCCGCAAATGGACTGCTTAGTAAGAAAAAACTGTCCAAAAACAGCATAAAAGCTATTAAAAAGAGCCCCTCATATAGTAGGTTTTGATATGATCTACGTGACATGGTGTCCACCCCCTTTACATACTATTGTACTGTACCTTTTACATTTTTAACCTCGAAGCTTAAGTTAACATAAATTAAAGTAAGACGAGGTAAATTGAATAATCCACCCACCTCAAAAAACCCTTCCCAAACCATAAAAGCAACACACCTGGTAGCTCGTACCTCGTACCTCGTACCCCATACCTCGTAAATTCTTCATGCATGTCCTCTCACCAGTATACGTAAACTTCCTCGTACGTACTGCAGCTGTTATCTGTTATCTATTATCATATATCGAAGTTATATTAAGCTTCCGCTGCTTAAATTTAATGTATGAGTACCTAGCTTAGCTTTGCGGTTTTCTTGGCGAGAGAGTTGAGTTCTTGTGTGCAATGTGTGTTTATGCGTGAGAATAGGAATGGTGTATGAGGCTTTATCGAGTTTTTGTTTGTTTGTTGTTGGGATTTGTGGGTTGAGGGGTACGTGGGGATTTTGGGATTTTGGGATTTTGGATGTGGGATTTGGGTATGGGTATGGGATGGAGTTTGTGGTATGTCTTTTGGGTTTTGGGCGTTGGATATGAGTGGAGTGGAGTTGAGGGGTGGTATCTACTCATACTTATACGAGTACGAGTAGGGCACTCAACTTAACACAGAATGACTCCAAGTAGTACGGTACGGTACTCGAATTATCGAGCAATTGTTTACATCACTCTATTCTTCGTAACCCCGCATGCTGTCCATGGGCGAGATCACGGGACCTTGTTTTTTTTTCGGAGCTGCGAAGATAAGGAGATGGATGACCTTGATTATGTTCGGAGATGTGCGTGTTTTGATAGGGGACTTATTTTTTAGCGCATTGGGTTTCTTGATGAGGATGGGTTTGCGGATTTGGAGATTGGGATAGGACGGTTGTTTGATGAGATCAGGAGTTGTGTGTTTAGGATGGTGCAAGGGAGGGTGTTTGGGGAGGGGTCTTGTGCTACGCCTCTGGATGAGAGGAAAGACCGCTACCTGAGAATCGCGTTTTTTTCTCTCCTAGTTTGGTTAGTGATCATGATGGGTTTGGGGAATTGGAGATGGGGATTTGTATGGCTGTCTAGTTGAAATGAGTACTTGTGCGTTGCAGACAAGTGAGTGAGTGCCTGGGAATGTTGGGGGTTTTATCCCACTCCTCTGGATAAGAGAATATATAAGAATCGACTTCCTCTTTTCTTTGAGCTGTATGGTACATATAAGTTTTTCATAATTTCTTCAGTTTATATAAGACTACATATCACAAGATCTCAAAATGTCCGTCAGCGTCCTCGGCGAAGCGCAGTAAGTTAATATAAAAGCTTCCCATCACAATTTTCCCTAACACGCCCCCCAGAAAAGACTCCCTCATCACCCCCTCAGAGATCCACACCCTCGCCCACTCCCACAATCTCTCAATCCCCGAATCCGAACTCTCCGACTGGGCCGTCCTCCTTTCCGGTCTAAACCACTGCGCAAAGGAAATCTTAACCCTCCCAGATTACTACCCAGAAGTCGACACTGCTCTCTATCCACGGAGCGATATTCATCGCCCGTCGGGAGCAGAAGAGACGGATCATGGAGGTTGGGTGTGGAAAGCTACGGTGAGGTGTATGAAGCCGAGGAGTTCTGAGTTGGAGGGTAAGACGTTGGCGGTTAAGGATAATGTTGCGGTGGCGGGCGTGAGGTGTACGAATGGGACGGCGGCGGTGGATTGGATTCCGGAGGTGGATGCTACGCTTGTGAAGAGGATTTTGGATGCTGGGGGTGTGATTAAGGGAAAGGCGGCTTGTGAGAATAATTGTTTTGGGGCTGTTAGGTTAGTTAAAGTTTGCCTACAGTTTTGTTCTTGTTTATTGATTGGAAAATTGCTAATTTGATGGATAGTGATACTTCTGTCACGGGTCCAGTGCATAATCCATATGCTCATGGTTATAGCACTGGAGGCTCCTCCTCTGGATCAGGTCGGCTTCTAGCTTCTGGTCAAGTTGATATGGCAATTGGTGCCGATCAAGGAGGAAGTATTCGTTTACCATCAGCAAACTGCGGTGTTGTAGGATTGAAGCCAACATGGGGTTTAGTCCCATATACCGGCTGTATATCTCTAGAAGCAACAATCGACCATGCAGGTCCAATGGCAAGAACAACACAAGACTGCGCAACACTCCTCGAAGTGATTGCAGGAAGTGACGGCATAGACGACCGACAACCCTATAACTGGCCACAGGGGCACATCAAATACGGCCAGGAAATAGCCAAACATCTCTCCTCCACCTCATCATCTCCTACTCCCCTCCAAGGACTCAAAATCGGGATCCTCAAAGAAGGCTTCGAAGACCCAATGACCGACCCAAACGTCGCAACCGCATCCCATTCCGCAATCGCAAAACTCGCCGAACTAGGAGCACAAGTGACCGAAATCAGCATCCCCCTCCATCGAGACTCAGGTATGATCTGGATGGTAGCCCTCCCCATGTCCGGCACAACACAAGGCCTCCTCTCCAACCCCGCGGGAAGAAAACAACTCCTCTATCCCGAACGAGCTACAAGCGTCGGACCGCAACTCACACAAGAAGCCTTCGATGCCCTCGGGCCAGGAGGCCAGAATATCTACCTCCGCGGTCTATTTCTACAACAAAATTTCGGCTCACCACTACACGCACGCTGCACGAATCTCCTTCGGAAACTAAACGATGAGTACGAACGCGCATTCCGAGCCGTGGATATCCTCGTGACGCCGACTATCATCTTCCCGCCAACGAAGATCTGCGAGGAAGGAGGCAGGACGTTGGGCCCGTTGAAGATGCTTAGTCGGACTATTGGGGCGACGTTCAATACTGCTACGTTTAATTCTAGTGGACATCCGGCGCTGAGTTTGCCGGTTGGGTTTGTGCCCGCGAGGGAGGAGGGGGGTGTGTGGTTGCCGACGGGGTTGCAGATTGTGGGGAGGAAGTTTGAGGATTTGAGGTGTTTGAAGGTTGCGGCTAGTTTTGAGCAGAGGGTTGAGTGGAGGGNGTGATCATAAATTACACTGAAATGTACCCTCAAAATCGCGATTCAAAGCAAGCTATATCCAATGGCTTTCAAAACCCTACTTCCCTTCCAATTCCTCGCTTAAGTGGAAGTAATCGAAATAAGCGAGTTTTCCCGCTAGCCTATAGTTACTAGATTGTCTGACCTGAAATTGTGCCTGGGACCATTTTTCTCGACACAGAATTAATGACATAGATCAAGTGCAAACTAGAATGTATTTCTTAGCTCCACACCAGATGGTCCTTGTGTCGCCGACTCCAATACAATGTATTTCAAGGGAAATGCAAGATCCTGTCTGCAGGGGCCGCATAGTGGCTCAATGGGGGACTAGCAACTTTCCCCCGGGAGCAGAATGATATGAGATCAGATTTTGAGTTAAAAAAGTGGACGAGAGGTCTGGGAGATGGTAGAAATAGTTCAGAGGATGTCGCAGATATTTAGACATTGCCTTTTTGTTATTGTTTACCCGAGAGAGTGTTTTACTTGAATGGATGAACGCCTTACCTTGGCGGCTCGCTTATCTATAACTCCCAACCCTGAGCCCTAGTCTCCCATAGACTCCCGTAGATAAAAGATACAGCAGAGATTTATATCTATTATCGCAATTTATTTCAAGATATTAGAATGTTTTACATTATTTAGGGCAATTGCGTTAATTGTTTGAGGAGTTTCTTCTTATCATTTTGGTTCACTTAAATGTCTAGAATCACTAAATAGTTTAGATGAAGTGCTGCCAATGGAAAAGAGCTGCTTGTCAGTTTTCTTGTCCACTAAAGGTGCTAATTGAATAGTCTGTTACTAACTAATGTAATGTGTATCACAAAAGTGGTATTCAAGTCCATCAGAAAACGTTGTTTACGACTACCGTACTACGTAAGAAAGAAGATTGTAATCGCCAGTCATATCATTGAAATGAGGGCCTCAACTGATTCTGAGGACACGTAATTGTAGAACATGTATTGTATAACCAAAATATTTAAACTGAAACACTATTGTTACAAGTTACATCCTAATGAAAGATCCCTAAGTCCAACACCTACGTGTACTATACATCAAAGCCTAACACCATATCCCAACACATCTCCTTGTGTATATATCCGTATATATCCCAACGCCTTAGCAAAGAATAGAAAAACGCCAAACCTTCGAAAGTCTCCCAGAAAACAAGAGAGAGACAAGAAATCACCAAATAGACACCGCCGCCTACCCACTCTTCGGCAAATCCCCCCAATTCTTCCACTCATTCTTCCAATCATGCTCAATATACCTATAATCCTCCCCCCTACAAATCTTATCAACCTGCTCCCGCACCATCGGATAAACATCTTTATATGCCTCCCTCCCCATCCAACAATCCAGATGTCCATACCCCTGCACAACATGCCTCTCATAATTCTTCGCTCCAAAAGTGTCTCTGAGGATCCCGTAACTTTTCTCAGTCGACTCAGGCGTGAGAACCGCGTTGTCGCTTCCGGAGAACAACATCACGGGGATACCCTTCAACCGCTTCAGATTCTCGTCCGTGGTGAGATTATCGAAAAGGGGACCGTTGGTTGTAACGAATCCACGGCGACCCATTTGCATCAGCGTATTCAGGAGTGTCATGTTCACGCCTCCAAAGAAGCGGTTGATCTGTCGATGGGTACTCTCATTGAGATTCCTATGATTCCACAGTCGTCCAAAGACAAGAGAACAACGGTGACAAGACACGTTATTACATATCTCCTTCCTCGTATCCGGGTAGAATCTCAGAAGTTGGTTGATGAATTGCTGGAAGTAGGAGTCGTCTTTGGTGCTCTGACACGAGAACCAGTTCCCGCCGAACATCTTGTAGATCTTGTCGAAGGGTATGGGACCCACGAGGACCTTGGCCATGTTCAGGGCAGACCAGATGGGGTTGAAGAATACTTGTGAGCAGGAGATCCCCAGGACCCAGTCGGCGGGGATTGTACCGTCGAGGAGGCCGCAGGCGTAGGCGACTGAGCCCATACAGTGGGCGATGGTATAGACTTTCTCTTTTCCATACTCGGCACGGATCTTCTCAAAACAGGCTCTGATGTCGAGGCGTGAATCGAAGGTTGTCCACCTGTCTTCTGCGATTTTTAATTGGCAGATTCGATGCACAGTGACGAAAACTCTGTAACCGGCCTGAGTGAAGTAGTTAACTGCGTTGACTTCGATGGTTGGAAGAGCGAAGATCTGATGATCGACCGATGCTCCAGGAATCATGAAGAGGTTCTTTGTCTCGACTCTGGGGTTTCTAGGTTCCCAAACCTGTAGTTTAGTCTCGACTCCGTCGGATGCTGTAATCTTGATGGTGCGATCAGGAGAGGTGTTATTGATATAACCCTTATATGTGACTGTAGGGTATTGTTGATATACCAAAGGAGCAAGGAAGAGACTCGCAGATTGCCGGGCAAAGTATCCCATGAAGCTGGCTGTCGAGTGCAATCTAGCAAGAATGTTTCTTCCGGATGGCTTCAATGTGAAGATCTCAGAGAAGAAATCCGATGCTTTGATGTGCATCATACCTCGACCAAGTATACAGCCTTGTTCGCCAGCATGTGAGATTGTGACATATAATGTTGAAGTGGCTTCCCAGAAGCGGAAAGGCCCAAGTGCAACAGAAGAGTCCACAACCTTAAATCCGTGGAAGTGATACTTTTCACCAAAGGTGGAACACATATCAAACTTATACACCAGATTCTTGGTACCAGGTGCCTGCTGACTCATCTCGAACAGGTGAAAATCACCTCTTTGAACCAAGAAAGGGCTACCTCTCAAACCAGCACAAGTGAAAGTGCCAGTCAACATGGCCCTATGGTCGGATCTTCTTACGGCTGTTGAAATTAGCAGGAGTTGAGTCATTAGTAAAGATGGGGCAGACTTACTTGTGTTTGTATCGAAAGCCTGAACACTCAACATGAACCTGGCTTCCTCACACAGCCCCCGTGCCGTTCGGGCAGCAGTCTCGTAATCCTCTGGTTTGTCGCCCTCAACTCCATCACCAATGTGAATATAACCGGACATGACCTCGGTAAACCCAAAGCCATTTGCTTTTCTTTCGTTTGTATCTTCAACAAGCTTCTTGGCTTGAGCAATCTGGAAAGTGTCATGGCGGGGACTGTAGCCATTCGGCTTTTTGTATTGACCTGGAGCACCAAACAAATTAAGATGGTAGTTCTTGGTCGTGTAGTCAATCTTTGCACCAATATCGTGGGCGGCATGTTCGACGGATCGTTCAGCAAGAGCCGTGATTGTAGCGAAGGGGTTGCATCCGAGAGCAGCGGGGATAATTGCTCCATCAGTTACAACGAGACCTCTATGTGCTTCGCTGCCATGGCCAGTTAAGACTTCTCCAAAATGATTCGTCACACCATGAGCAGCAGTACCATCCTTACTCATGCAGGCTCCTCCAATGGGATGAACTGTGATTTCCTGTTTGAAATAGCCATCAAATGGGTTCTTGACAAATGTACCTCCGACTGCTTGTGTAGCTTTCGCTAAGGTTTCCATCAGCTTCTTGACATGGCCACTGCTAGCAACACCCATAAACTCCAAAACAGGCTGATCATTTTCCAAGGTCAAGATGGCTTGGTTAGAATCATGACTCATGACTAAGTAAACCTGGGTTCTCTCAATGCTTCCCTTTCTGAAATATGGGCCTAGGAAGCGACTTCCTGCCTTAGCCATGACATCCTGCACCTTTTCGAGTAATCCATCCCCTTTGGGATGTTGAGTGCCTGGCGTCAATTCAAGCATGGTCTGAAACAGAAGAGAAAGTGCCTTTGGAACTGCCCCTTCTTGTATGACATATCCATCAAGTGGGTTTTCATGACCCTCGCGATCGTCTATGACGCCGGTTATTGTAGGCCCAACAGGATGGTAGGGAGACGGGTATTGTCGACCGATGGCATTGACTTCTTTATCGGTGTTATAACCGAAGGCGAGAAGATCGCCATTACCACTCATGTTCGTGCCGACCTTGTCGCTCATAGACAAACCAAGTTTCTTGCTTCGGAGAAGGATTTCGGTCGTTCCAATAGAACCAGCTCCAAGGAATACACACTTCTCTGCATGTACCCACATGAGATCCTCATAGAGATGCTTTTTGAATACACCTCTTTTGCTGCCGTGCCAAGCGAAGAATACAAGATAGCCTCGATCAGGATCAGGATGTTTCCTAACATATCTGACTTCGCATTCGCAAAACATCTCCGCACCCCAATTCCAAGCATCAGAGAGATAATTGACGAGCGTACTAGATTTGCTGCCATCATTGACACCAGTGGCATCCATACCGGTGAGGGCTGAAGGGTACATCTCAACCCCAGTGCTATTTGGTCCACCAACGAAGCGAGTCGTTTGGGGGACACGCCTGAACTTTTCCTTCATCCCGAGGTACTCTGCTTGCTTTTCAAGCATTGACAACTTTGGGAGCTCCGGCCAATCATGCGGGTATTCGGTAGGCTGAAGGACATCAGCCGCTCTGTTGTAGTATTTCTTGAGTTTGCCGTCTCCCCGAAGCTCTTCTGGCCATACGTCCATATTCATGGTGCCGTTATCAGCTTCCAGGAAGACATTGGCGTTCAGCAAACTTGTCCCACCGAGTCCATTTCCGACAAAGGCATTCTGACCTTTACCCACAATGAGGTGATACAGGCCTGTGGGATCACCACCTTCGACATTTGAGCCTTTCAAAGCACCAGGAGCAAAGTTTCCTGAAACATGCAATTCTTTCGCGGCATCCAAGAAGCCACTAGGATATTCGCCGGGCCATTTTTCTTGACCTCTTTCGAGAAGGCATACTCTCTGACCTGCTCTTGCCATGCGGCTGGCTGCAACTCCTCCACCATAGCCGGAACCAATGACAACGCACTCATAAGAGTTACGCATGAGTTCAACTGGTTTTGACAGCCTTGGGAAGGTCTTGTTGTGTGGATCGTCGCTATATGACCCGATTTTTGGATAAGATTTGGTCCCGTTAAATTGTCCATCTGAATGCATCTCAGGGGACGCTACTTGTGGTTCATCAGATTCGTAGTTTCCATCAAACCCATTAAGAGAGTTGGGCTCCTCTGTGATGCTGCTTGCAACACTAAGTTGAGAAGAATATCCTCTGTTGTAATTTGGTCGGAGATCTGATCGTGCATCCGGTATGCCGTTACACTGCTTTCTGAAACGAATGCCGCTCGTACCGTTGATACTATTCTGATTTCCATTGACTCTTGGCTCACCGTGCATATCTTTGGTTGGGGTCGGAAGACGATCCCAAGTCCAATTGTCCGGGTTTGGTGTAGGTGGAAGCTGATATCTATTGATGGCTTGATTAAACGACGTTATTGGGCCAAGATTGGTCATTGCCTTGTCTCTGAGAACGTAGATAGACATGCATATTGGAACTGACACGATGAGCAGTGATGAGGAGCTGTGGAACGCTGCTTCGACCTTTACACCGTCGATAGCTGCTGGGACATTTTCGAGCCAGTTTAAGAAAAGATTGGACGACAAATCTTCAATTCTGAATTGATCCCTTAAACGAATAGCAAATGCGATTCGAGGCGCCTGCCCATGTCCCATTGCAGAAGATATCTGAAAAGAAGGAACGCTTTCCATAGTGGAATGGATGCTTCCAGGCGAAGCCGGGCGAGGTGTATGGGTTTCATGAACTGACAAACGTAGACTTCGCGGGGCGTCTGGGTTTGGTTGAGAAAGAGGAAAATATACTGGAGCAATATTCTCTTGACCTTCTTCTGAGTCGTCGCTTTGTGTTCGACAGAAGATATTATGGTAGAGATTACCAACCGAGAAAGATGGTAAATTGCTCAATTCTCGAAGCTCGGCTTCAAGCTCCTTCGTAAAGCGACCCGGTCGAACACCGTTGTTTTCATCTGTGTAAGAACACGCCGAGATAATTTCGGTAACTCCTTTTCTTTCGTAACTCTCCGAGGACCCTGTGTGAGGGCAATCGAGAAGGCAAAGCACATCGCTTTGTGCTTCCTCTAGAGTGTTTTGTAGCCCAGCCCATTGAACCGTGGGGAAGCGATGTTTGGAGTTTTTGTAACCACTTGCAGCAAATTAGTATCTGTATGAGGAGGAAAAGGGTAGCGAGGGACAGGCAAAACATGGTCAACATACCTTGTCCAAGCTAGACCATGACTCTTCGTTTTGAGTGTATTACCAGCATAACAAAGGATCTTCAGATGATCGTCACTATTACCCCCTAGACCAACAAATTCCGAGATCTTCTGATTTGCTTCGTGTTGAGAGCTAGAGTCGGGAATTTTCCAAAGCTCGGTTTCAAAGTGATAGACATCTCGAAAAACACCAAACAATCTTGACAAATCTCCGGAAACAGGAAGAGCAGGCTCGGTTTCCCAGCCTACTATCAAGACGAACACCTTAGAGTACCGTGATCGATTTTCGTTTGGAAATAGAGCTTGTGCAGCGGCGTGAAGACTCTGTCCGAATGTCTTCAGCCCCATTTTGGCTTGCCATCTAATGGCATCGTCGAGATCCAGTGGGGTAGGAGTCCTTGATGCTGAATTGGACTGTTTGATTCCATTCAGTAACTCAACCCTCGTTGTTTCTTGAGAAGTATCCATCTTGACACGTGATAGACAAAGTCTATGGACAGATATCAAAAAGGTATACTGAAAGGATGTATGTATTAGCGGAATGAGAGACAAAGACGAGAAAAGGCCTTCATACGGATATTTCAAGAAGACCCAATAACTTGACGCAAGCAAGTGCCCGCCCTACTTTGAACTACGCCACGCCAGAGTGATTATTGTGCGTTCGTTTCAACAGGTGTCAACCTAGGAGTTTTATCTCAATACGGGCGTTCAAGCGAGGTTGCAAATTCGCCCGTCACTGCGGGATTTGGGGGTGTCCTAAAAAGATTGTGTTGTTGACGAATGAGAAATGAGAAGCGATAAGCGCGTAGGAAAATGCTACGCAAGAATTGGCTGATCAACTTTGAGGCACAGTAGTATAATACAAATCGAATCTATAATGCTTGTGTTTTGAAGGGTGTACCAAGAAGGTTGATATTGTGGCCGGCGGGATGAGGCCATTATTATGAACATCAAGTAAGAAATATTTAGGGCTGATTGACGTTGAGCTGAAGCACGTACATACTCCCAGTACAAGAGAAAGATTGGGGAGGACACCCTGGTCATTTCCCCTCAAAATAGAGACGGTGGAGGCTCGTGGTAGGCTGCCACCGCGGAAAGCTCGCGAATTGGCCAATTAAGAAGTGCTGTGCCTCAACTGACATCTTGAGTTTCTATCTCAGGAAGGGTGCCGAGGAAAGGGAGGGCCAAGCGGTGGTGCAGAAAGAGAAGTCAGTGGCTCAAATAATATTGGGGGCTGCCAAATCAGTCCGTCACATCCCTGATGGTTCCTCAGCCGCGCTGGTCAGCACAAGAAATGGACGCCATTCCGCTACCATCCGGGAAGTACAATTGGACGGAAAAAAAGAAGAAAAAGAAATCTCATGTAACTTTCTTACCGGAGTGTAATTCTGAATCCTTCGGCCCCAGAACTCTCACCGGCACTTGCAGATTGAGGCTTTGCGAGGCGTCAATCCAAACTAGCATTCCCATTTTCAAAACGTTCCGGATGGGTTGATAGAGAAGTGATAGTCGGGGTTGTTTGAACTGGGGCCAGCGGTTACAATCTTCAACGTATTTGTTCAATATACGATGTAAAACTTTCGGTAAAGGAGCGGGAAAGTTGAGGACCCATTGGTTCTTCTCTGTATATGCAACGAGAAGTTGTAATGAACGTAGCTAAGCCAAATATAGACACTCTGGTTGAATTCCAATATAAATCAACGTGCACGTCCCGGGCACAGGTCAGCGGTACATCATCGTGTTGCTATCGTACCTCCTATCTGTGCAGATGCTCATCAGCGGGTGCACCGAATGCTTGGGGTGATGGAGGCTGCAGGAAATCCGCCCCGTATCAATTGTTCGGATCATCATGGCATGGCAGATTGGCCAAAGATCCCGAGGCGGTGCCTCTTTTGATCGTCCGCCAAAATCCCAAATGCCATCATGTGTGCTGCGTCGATCGGAGGTCAACTTGCACCCATGAAACGCGAATGATGTTGGCGGTGCAAAGGCAGACCAACCATTTGCTATTACAAAACGCTTCTGGAAATTTCAGATGGACTGAGGCCAAATATAAACATCAGCCTTATCAATTGCAATTCAAACAGAGGTGGAAAGGGAAGTGATTCGCACGCCGTTGTAAAGTGGCGAGGTAAGCCACTATCACCACCCCCGAAACACCACCGAGTACTCTCGTAACGATAGCCACTGACAAGAAGGGAGTGCTACCACACCAGGTGCGAGCGGTTCAAAGGACGAAGAAAGACCTTGAACCGTTGTTCAATTTGTTCACTTGAACGTAAAGATGAGGTCGATCGACAGACGTCTCTCTGTAGGGCTGAAACTTTACGCTAATTCTGTTTGTTCCAGCTTGTTGGGTCTGCAGCGTGATGAACATGTGACCAGACTCGGCGGGTAAATAAGTACATTATTTTCGATGGCTGGTAACTCGCCTATAATAGGGGTATGGGGCATCGGATTTTAGCTCAAACTAAGGCATCTCTTTTGGCGGGTACGTACTAGGATGGCCGTGATCCTTTCCGTACTTCCGAACTTTTCCATCTAGATCCATTCTGACGAAGATTCCGATGATTCCAGATACCCAACTAACGATGGTATCAAGCAGCATATTGTTTTTCGGCATCCACCCCCAAGAACACGCTCTCATCAAAATTCCAACCCAACTGACCACAATCATGAACTCCCCGTTTTCCAGACCTTTGATGGCTTTAGCAGCCACCACTTCAGGTGTTTGCACCGGATCAGTTTCTTCCAGAACCTTGGTGACTTGAGGTTTGGTAAGGTTCTCATTAATGAAACCTGGACTCGAAATCCCTCCCGGGAAAACAGTATGAATCTTAACTCTGTCACCCCCTCCATACAATTGCACTTCCTGCGACAAAACATCGCTCAGATTTCGCATGGCTGCTTTGGCAGGGGAATAAGGACCATAACCAATAATTGGGTAGAAGGCCACCACAGAACTTGTAAAGATCAGATGTTTGGGTTCCTTTTGTCCCTGTGATTTCTTGAGTCCGGCGGGGCTTAGCCATTCATTCAGGATTCCATGTGCCATCTCCGTTGCCGCCCAGAAATTGACATCCATTTGCTGGCGCAGCCTTGTGATGGGTGTATCAATGAAAAAGTCCGGGTATGACGAACCAGCAATACACCAAACAACATCAGGACTGTTTCCTCCATTCCAGGCTATTGCTTCGGTGAGGGCATTGAGGGCACCATTTGGAACGGCAAGATCGGCAGAGATAGTATGGAAGCGTTGGGTGGAGGGCGATGCAGCAGATGCCTGGAAAGGAAGGCCAATTAGTACAGCATCTGCGGGGGATTTGAAGAAGGGGACTTTCCTTGGTTTCTGCAATGGCCGTTTCCAAGCGTTCTAGATTGCGTGCAATAATTATGACGTTTGCTCCTTTAGCCGACAATTGCTTTGCAACAGCTTTTCCCATGCCTTCCGAGGCGCCGGTGAGCAGAATTGTCTGAATGCACCGTCAGCCTTAGATATTCCTAGGCAGCAGGTGTTTTGGCGCAGAACGTACCTTGCCCTTGACATTGAATTGGTTTCCACCGAATAACCCCATGATGAATGGTATGAGTACAGCGGTACCAACAACGAGACACGCAACGGTCCAACTGTTCAACGATGTGATCATGATGGGAAGTGAAAGTTGGTCATTGAAAGTCAAGTCGCGTTCAGCTCACAACTTTCTGCAGGGATAATAGAGGAGCGATAATGATACCCGCCAAAACCTCGGGGCTACTATCAACCAATCAAAGCCCTCCATTTCTACCACACTTGTATATAGATCTGAATACCACATTTCAAGTCACCAATTCAACATATTAGAGTTGTCTTGGCTTACTGGTTACATCGTTGGAGTGATCAGAGCATCATATGTCTATCACATAGGCATGCGAAGGGGGGTGAATGATTAAGACATATCAAGCATTCACTCACTTCCCTTGCTAGCTATCGCTTACTCTCCACTTCTCTTCAATTTCTGAAACGCTCCATACATTTTGATTAGAGCTCATGCTAACATGAGTGGATCAGGTCTACATAACTTGGATTAGAACCCTAGAAAGTATCTCGCTAGCAAGTACTCAATGCTAATTGCATGTATTCACAACCTACAACTGCTTACATCATGGCCCAAACTATATTATCAACACTTCTAGAACTCCAAATGTCAATAGAGATCAAACGCGGAGTCGTAACTTGACAAAACGCTTGGATTTATTCCTAAATTGCTACTCAATCGCTGCTCAATCGCCACATAATCTAAGCGACGTAAGACGAATCCAAAACAACACAGCATCAACAAACGAAACAACACCAACCATCCAACCCCCCAAAGACACAATTTTCCCCTATCTCATGTCACTAGGATAATAATACCCCCCAGGCTGCGCAAAGTCCCACGTCCAAGCCGCCAAATAAGCAGCCAGCCGTCTCGCTAACCTCATTACATCTCCCGCTTTCGTCTTCCCATCCTCCGCAGGAACAGCCTCCCTATCATATTCCTCAAATAGCTCGACAGGTACCCCCTCATATCCATACATCATATTGCCCAATTCTTTCCCATGAATACCCAGTGGATTTCGAGCGGAAGAGGTGCTTGTCCAAATATCCTTCAGGAGACTTCTGCCAGGACGAATGCCGGCGGTACTATTTTTATCAAGAATGCTAAAGAGGAAAGGATTGAAATTCCTTGATCTAGCGTATTGTTCGAGGATAGCGGGACCGTGATCTTTGAGCAGTTTTGAGAATGTAGGAGGTGTAGGCGGTACGAATCCTTCGTTTGCTCCGTAGCCAACCTGCACTTTGGCAAAGTGATCGACATTTCCAAGAAAGCCAAATCGTTCTCTCAAGGCACCAAAAACTGGTTTATATCTCTCTACAAACACCCTGTTCCCTTCCAAGTCCAAAGAGTACGTTCCTCGTAACCCAAGTCTCGTATACAGATACTTCAACACCTCGAACCGGGGACTCTCAGACCAGCGAGCGTAACGCGTGGCTGCAAGTTGATTCAGACATACTGTCGTGGGAGTCATTACGCAGCCGAAGATTGGAAGCAGAGGATGTGAGTTTGGGGTGCTTGGTCGTCGAGGGTAGTCATATGAGTGGTTGAAAATGGAGATGTGGGCTAGGAGAGATGGAATTAGAGGATGCATGATGATATAGCGCCGCTGGTTGAAGGAAAAAACAAGATCAACGAGAGTATATTTGGATATTGAAAAGGGATTTTTGGAAGAAAATGATGACGAATGTGTTGAGTGGTGTTAGTGAGAAGAAAGAATGAGCATGTCGAAGAAGTATGTAAACATTGGCCTTAAGATGGGAAGGAACAACTGAGGAATTCGCAGGTATAATGAAAGACTGACAAAAGTTTCTACAACCAGCAAGCACGCATGAATGGATACAGATAACAGCCTACTCAAATGGTTTAAAAGGGTCATCTTTTTTCATTTCTCTTTCTCTTTGGGGGCCGTCAATTACCTAGGTAAATACAGTCAAACCCCTATCCTTTATATAACGCCATATCCCGCTAAAATTGAAGTCGCAACGCCAGAGGCCACCGAAATTTTGGCATGCCTTCGTACATCCATTAGGAATAGACTCGTGGTCCTCACCCTGGACTTGAATACGCTCTGCAACAGACGGCATGCCACCAATACACGTCATATCCCTGCAAACGAGCTTGCCATTTTGCACTCACAAGGCCATTCATGCGCTTTTTTTATTACACGGCCAGTGCCCCTTAACCCGCGACCCCCTTAGTATTATTGAAAAACCCAAACCAATCATGCATTTCATACTCCTACCATTCTTGGGTCATAACTGGTTTGTCGCATAGAACTTTGGTAACCGTGGCTGGGAGCAGTCTTTTACTGTGATTAGCCGTGTCCACATATCAAGCATCAAATAACCAACCTTCTTTGGTCGCTTTCGGTTCCCCCGATCATCTCCCTCGCCCGTCGAATATCCCGTCTCTTGAGCATCATCATCTACAAATCCCTCGCCGTATCCTTCAAAGCTCGAGTCCCCGTAAGATCGCTTTTTGATGTTACGTTTCGGACGAGGTATCTCACCCTTCATCCCAGGTCGGGCGGTTGCCGCATTCTGTGGGACCGGTGTTCTTGATCCGTTCTGCATGGTGCTCGCTGCCTCTGCAGTCTGCAAAGATAGCGGCCCTAGTACTGCTTCATTCCAATCTCGCTTCGGTATCTTGCCCTTTGCCATTTTCAAAGCCTGTCCCATGCCAGCCAATACAGTCTCCCCCAAGCCCTTGCCAATTTCTTGTCCGAAAACATTGTTTGCCTCCCACACATCATCTGGTTGTGTCAACAATGCAAAAAGTGTGTCCGGAGCGTCTTCCTCCTTCTTGACCGCATCGAATGCACCACTAATTGGCTTCAAATGATTTTTGTAAGACTTTCGTAGACCGTTTTTGGTACCATCAGGTTTCGTGCGTGCAACTTCCTTTGCAACATCATTCAACGAGTAAAGTGTAAATAGATCTTGAGTAAGTTGCGGCTTCTGTCTAGGGTGTGCTACAAATTAAAGTCCATGTTAACCAAGTACTTCACATGGTTGTATGGGCCAAACCGAGAGCAGATCTCGTAGAGGAAAGGGAGCCTTACGAGTTCTGCAGAGGAGATACTTTTCACCAACATCCAAATGCAGGTCTTCTATACGAAGCTTGCTTGTGTCTTCAATGTGAACCTTCTTCTGATCCCGATCACCATTGTCCTCCGCAGCACGCTTGCGCTTGTTTGAAGAATCCTCCTGCGCAAATCCCTCTGCCATCATGTCTACACCTATGATGCTGTGTGCGGGTGTTGGAAGAGAATTCGTAAAATGCGGAGAAGTAGAAGTTTTTGTCTGACGGTCGCCAGCGCCAGAATTGAGTTGAGAAGGGCTTTCAGGTGTGTGTGGATGATCAGAAGGCATATCGAGGGTATCTAACTGTTCGGAATCAGGAATGTCTGCGGAGAGTGTGGTATTAAAGAAAGTCCGAGATGGTTCGTTTCGTGGGTGAAGTTGATGCAGTCGTGGGACCGAAGGCAAAGGTGAGTCCGAGACGCAGCGAAGGTCTGGTCGATTGCGCCGCAACCCGTCCCGCAGCGACGGACACCGATTTCCTAGATATCCAGATGCGTCCTTCCTCTGCTCGGGATGTGTTGAAGTTTTCTAGTCGTAAAATGGCTCGAGGGTCCGTCGTCGGCGAGGGATGAGCGAAGGGCTGGGTGGGTCGAAAGTGAGACGGTCGCAATTCGCCCACGAGCGCACACACGGCGGCGCTGAGAGGATGGTCGCTCCTATCCCATATAATGTACAAGTATTCAGACGGTGGTCGTATCGTGTCGTGAGTCGTCGGTGGGCCGAGGGTATCGATGTGTTGTCGTCGTGAGCTGGAGGCTGAAGGTGGATGAAGGTGGGTGCGCCAGGGCAAAGGATCGGAGATGTTCTTTGATGGGGCGGGCTCGATTAGAACCTTTCAGGTTCCATGAGGCAGGCGACAGGATTAGCCGCGATCTGTATCACGTGCGTGTCAGGGGTCTCCCAAGTCGGCTCCAGTCCGGGGGAAAGCTCAATCGATAGCAGAAATATTTTTCTATGTGAATGGGTTTCGCATAGAAACTTCAACAACAACATTCATTTCAATATGGCGCCCACAAAACGATCCCGCCCGACAGGATATGAGGAGGCCGCAGTTGCGCCCGTATCTGAGTACGATGAGCAGCCTCCTCCAAAGAAGGCAAAGAACGAGACCAATGCCTCTGCCCGTCGCACGCTTTTCGTCCGATCACTCCCCGCCGTAGCTACCAGCGATGCCTTGACCGAATTATTCTCACAGAACTATCCTCTCAAACACGCCACTGTGGTAATGGATACGGAGACCAAGCAATCTAAAGGATACGGATTTGTCACATTTGCAGATGCGGAGGACGCACAACGGGCGGTGGAAGAATTCAATGGGCAGTCATTTATGGGCCGGAAAATGCGAATTGAAGTTGCCCAACCCAGATCCCGAGACGTCGCATCTAAGGGAACGGATGCGAAGCCAAAGAGTGTCATTGCTGCAGACGCAGCTGCGTTCAAGAAAGCTCGCGAGGAGAAGATGGCAGAAGTTCGCAAGTCTCCTAAGCTGATTATTCGAAATCTCCCTTGGAGTATCAAAACTACGGAACAACTGGCAGAGCTCTTTCGAAAGTTTGGTAAAGTCAAGATATCAACACTTCCAAAAGTCAAGGATACGCAGGCAGGCTTTGGGTTCGTTGTTATGCGGGGCAAGAAAAATGCTGAAAAGGCACTTCAGGCAATCAATGGTATAACTGTCGACGGAAGAAAGCTAGCTGTGGATTGGGCTGTGGAGAAGGAACAGTGGGAAAAACAAAAGGCAGCTGATTCTGAGGACGAAGACGACAACGAAGAGGCTAGCGATGATGAAGATAATGATGGAGGAGCAAAGGTTGAAAAGGAGAAAACCACCAATGTGGAAGACGATGTGGCAAACTTCTTGAAGAATTTTGGAGAAAATCTCGAATCGGAGGACGAGAATGACGATAAGCCTAAAGAGGACTACGACGAGGAGGACGAGGATGATGAAGAAGACAGTGAAGATGATGATACCGATGATTCAGATGAACTGGAGACCGAGGACGAAGCACCAAAGAGACCAGAAAAAGTTATGATCACAGATAATTCTTCTACACTTTTCGTGCGCAACCTGCCTTTTACTACAATGGATCCAGATCTGAAAGAGCACTTCAATCAATTTGGTCCCGTACGATATGCTAGGGTTGTGATGGACCGTGCTACCGACCGTCCTAGAGGCACGGGATTCGTATGCTTCTTTAAGGTTGAGGATGCAGATGCATGTTTCCGTGGGGCACCAAAATACCAACCAAGTGGTGCCAACGCCACCAAGAAAGGAGACGCCGTCGCGCCAAAAATCAAGCACTCAGTTCTTGAAAGCGAAACTGCCGATTCTAATGGACTCTACACAATCGAAGGCCGGGTTCTTCAAATATCAAGAGCTGTTGACCGGGACTCAGCTGTGAAGTTGACTGAGGAGGGCACAAACTTCCGAACTGACAGGGACAAAGATAAGCGAAAGTTGTATCTTTTATCAGAAGGCACTGTCGCAAAAGGCACCGCATTGTACGATGCACTTGCTCCATCCGAGGTTAAAATGAGAGAAGATAGTGCTATGCAACGGAAGAAACTTATTCAAAATAATCCAACTCTACACCTAAGTCTAACACGGCTTTCAATACGTAATCTCCCCCGGAACATCGATTCCAAGGCACTCAAAGCACTCGCCAGAGAAGCCGTTGTTGGCTTTGCCAAAGATGTCAAGTCCGGCCTTCGTGCGCAACTTTCTAAGGAAGAAGAAGCACGTGGGGGTGATGAGATGCGCGAGGCAGAGAAGCAGAGAAAATCAAAGGGCAAGGGTATCGTTCGTCAGGCAAAAATCGTTTTCGAAGGCCGAGAGGGTGCAAAAGTTAGCGAAGAGAGTGGCGCTGGTCGAAGTCGTGGTTATGGATTTGTTGAGTATAGTTCACATCGATGGGCGTTGATGGGTTTGAGATGGTTGAATGGACATGCACTTGAAAGTGGAAGTGGGAAGAAGCAACGCTTGATTGTCGAATTCGCTATCGAGAACGCACAAGTTGTGTCACGAAGAAAAGAACGAGAAGAAAAGGCTAGAACTCGATCGAAGGAAGTTGTCGAGCTTCGAGAAAAGGGGGAAGCCCCACCGAAGGAAAAGAAGGTCCTGCGCAAAGATACAATCATGGCCAAGACTCGTAAAGGAATGGTTGGGAAGAAAGGCCGTGGTCCGCTCGCTCCTGTAAAACCCGAAAAATCTTTTGATCGGGTTCCTCATAACCCAAAATCACCTGGTGGTAAAGGCCAAGAAACGACTGCGGGTGGACGGAATAAGAAGCCTGTTGCACCTGCCAAGTCAGGTTCACCACCAGGTGATGACGGACGTATGGCAAAACGGGCGCAAATTATTCAAAAGAAGCGTATGGCACGGAGACAGCGAAAAGGATGATAGATATTTTGCGACGGAAGATACCATTTCTTTACCTCTAGTCTGTACACCAAAATCAAAGCGCAATTCTCGTGATAGTATTTCAGCCTTGAAGCACTTGAGCTGACTCCCGAAGTCTCTTGTCCCATTAGAGTCATCAGCTTCTATCTCTCCCAGAGCTTGGTCTGTATTACGTCCGCAACTTGAACACTGCATGATTCACAACGGTTAATTTTCCAGGTTTGAAATTTTTCGTCCAAACCAAATAGGTTGTTTTATTTTTGTATTTTTTGACAAGTGTCTCTTCTTCATCAGCCACAATACTCAATACAAATGGTGGTTCCAGCACTTAACCCATCTCAACCCCCAGGCGAAGCCATTATATTACGAAACCGTTATCCCATTCAATGTCAACAACACCACAGCTACGCAAGCGGGTCACATCGCACACGCGACGTCGGTCAAACGCTGAGCCCAAGCCACCGACTTCGGCCGAGGCACTTTTCGCTGAATCGGCTCCCTCTAAGGAGAATCGGTTGTCACGATTGCCGAGTACAGTCAGTCAGTTGGGTATCATTCATGAAGTTGATGAAGTGAGGCACGAAGAGGTGAAGGAGACACCTGGTGATGGGGCCGCTTGGTGGAAAAGTCTGAGAGCATATGGTGGAGACATGATAGGGCGCTTTTGTGGTCGTTGAAGGGGTATACAATCGACTCGTTGATTCTCAATTTGCACTTGTGGTTTTGTGCATGATAATCGCGTGAAGTATATGAGCAGGTCTTCAAGTTTAATTTGTATCATTGATCTTTTGTCTCTCAGTTCTCACAGTATATCCATGTTCCGTATTCCTTTAAATCCACACCCGTTTCCTTTTTTGAGCTTAAATCTTCAGCTTCTCACTCGAAGTAGCATCAATCGTGAGACTTGGTACATCTATGTTGATAGCAGCCCGCGCGCTACCCGTAAGCTTCCAAGCTGTGTTTCTGTATTTTGTTAGTCCCTTCTTTGATCACAACATAACTGTAATCAATGTACTTACGGCTCATCCTGCGAATTGAACTGGTAGCTAACTTCGAGACCAACAGTCTCAAGTTGACTCTGGTCTGTGGGCAACAATTTCGCAGCGACCTTTCTGCTTGCAATTCCTGAATCATTCAAGGCACAGTCAACGTAGGCACCCCCTTCTCCAGTGTCGCTCTCGCAATAGGCGGCGAAGGGTGGAACTCTATTTGGTGCAGAGCCAAATGCTTCGCCCTGGACATCAAATCCTACGAACGATATTAGTTTGAAAATAATGATTCTTTGGGAGGCTTCTAACCATATGTACAACCGAGTTTGCTTCCCCTGAAACATCCTACTTTAAATTTTGTTACTGAAAACTTGTAGCCTTGTATGGTAGTTGCTGGTGTGCCTGCTTGGGGGACTGGAGCGGGAACTGCGGACACTGATGACAACAGAGCACCCACGACGAGGATATTGAAAAGCATATTTAATTGCGAACTTTTGTGTTAATGCCGGATTTGACGTGTGGACTATGCTGGATTAAAAATGAAATTCTGAAGACTGCCTGGTGGTTGATGTCTCTACAAGTCTGGCTGCAAAGCAGCAAAGCAGGAATATATACATTTGCCTCCCCAGGTTAAAAATATCCTGGATGCGAACAGTGGTTCCCATGCTGGAAGAGGCGGTTTGTTACAAAAGGCCCAGTCAAAATGCTTAACTCTTAGGTTTGAACTTAGTATTAACAGGGACTATCCCACACATTTAATTAGTCGTCCATAACAAAATAACATGTTTTGCACGCTTGAACTTCTTTTACTGTTGTAATAATTAATATATTCATGTCTTTGAGTAATGACATAACCACGTGTATCAAATTAATAAACACATACCTGTGTACTTACTCGCATTTCCTGCGAGGTCTACTCTCTCAACAAGGGTATTGTGGTATGAAACAGGGGAACCGTTGTACTTCAAATTAAGAATCGGAAGTGAATTAACGATCAGACTTTTGACAGTTTTTCAAAGTTTTCTGGACGTTATTTTACGATTTATTTCAGGGAGTCCGTGTTAAGTCCCTCGGACTCCGAACTCAGCGTTCGGCACTTAGAATACGATTCCAAGGATTCCAAGATTCTATTCCAAGCTAGAATATTCTAAAGGCTCTCTAATTTAGAACGGAATATTCTAAAGGATATATATATATTACTGTTTAGCTAATAAGAGAGTAACAAATTTGTGATTTTAACCTACGCCTAATTTACTATCGTCGTCTCCTATATAGTAAATCCGAGTATAGTTTTATAGTATTTGTACTACCGATACCGGCAGTCTAGGAGTATGTGTGCCCTAGGAGGCGTAAAATACTAGTATTTAAGGCTCTTTTAGTAAGATGTGTAGGGCAATATCGTAATATTATTATTATAGTACTGATAGTGTATATAGATAATGTAGTACTAAGGCGAAGGCTAAGTCTAGGCTTCCTATTGGTCGCTCCGACCGGAACAACATTTTTAGCCTAATGATATTTGTCTTTGAAAAAATGATAAACGTCTTTGAAGTGACATGGACCCCCAGCCACTTTACAGTGGGCGACCAGGTATCCTTGAAGTCTCCGAGTCTCGTAACACTACCAAATATTATATGCCTATAATAATCTGATGATACACGTGGTACTAAAATGAGGTTATTCCACACTTTAGCCCAAAATCCACCCACAACAAACACACCACCACCACCATCACCACCACCACCTATGCCGAGCCCACCACCCACCAAGTACTCCCGCTCGCTCTGAACACCACTCCCAGCTTGTTTTGCTCTCGTCTCCTATTCCGCGTACGCAGACGCAAATATCACTCGATAATGATAACGACAATGAGGTTATTCCCGTCGCCGACACCCAAAACTCCTTCGAGTGGGAGCCAGGGCACCCATTTACGCGTTATGCAAGATGATGTCGCTGAGGAGGACGAATTGGAGTTGGATGCTCCTTACGATAAGGTTAATGTGGATAGCCAAAGGTAGTGGTAGTTTAGTCAATAATAGGAGTTTATACAACACCAAGATTATATATAGTGAATTTTGACAGCGACGGCAAGGTAGCGACGACGAGGTCGTAATTACGAAGCTGTGTGGGTAATGTTACGAGACTTCAAGGATACCTGGTCACCCACTGTAAAGTGGCTGGGGGTCCATGTCACTTCAAAGACGTTTATCATTTTTTCAAAGACAAATATCATTTGGCCATTTTTATAGGTTACGTGAGTATTCTAATTAAAATTCCAAATATTCTATCCTTTGGAATAGCATATTCTAACACTTATACTATTTAGAACGGAATATTCTATAGGGGGGTCCTGGAATAGAATGGAATTCCAAATGCCGAACGCTGTCTGAACTTAGTATCTCATCACCAATGTAGAGAAGCAGTGGAGTGCGAGATAAGCAAATGAGGCAGCAGTGTCAAGGAATGTTATCGCACCAAAAACGGGATTTAGACACTAATTACGATTGTTGTTACGTCAACTCTTCTAGACTTTTTCAGCTGAATTTTGTTTGGGCGTCACTTTCGGTAAACTGGTCATTCTACCTGCAGTTCTGAAATTTCGGATTTCGCCAGAGTACTAAATTTCGTATGTGGCTACTTAGGATTTTACGGCTTGTTGTTGTGAAATACAGTATCTCGGCTGTTTCATTCTCTGTTTCAGATCACCTTCTACAGACTACTGAAGCTCAGAGCCAAGACGCATATGCTTCTGTGTCAATACCAACATCGGAGCATTCTCGGCTCAAATACCTCAACCTGAATCCCAGACACATTAGAAGTCTCTCTAGTAATCTCTTTGTGTGTTGAGCGACAACACGATAGCTTTGCTTTAAAGGTTCTTGATTGATTGGGCACTACATGGTGCTAGAATATTCTCTACTCTTCTGTGTATCAGGTTGAGTATCAAAGAGAAATATCACATACAAATGAAATCCCATTCCCAACATGATGTTTGTCGCTTACCAATAACCGAACCCCTTTCCCAATTAGTCCACATCAGCGACCTTATCGTCCTCTTGATTCTCGGTTTTCAATAACGCCTCAAGTTTTCCAATCAGCTCCTTGTGTGCGTCCTGGATGCCCCACAACAAATTCACACCTCCTTGTAGTCCCTTCGTGCTGGTATCGGTTGTCATTCTCTTCAGAAGCTCCTCAGAACTAACCTTCAGACGTTCTCGGTATTCTTGGATAGCCAGAGATGCTTTAGCGCGGTTCTCGTCCGTTTCGAGGCTCGTTGGAATATCGTTTGGCTCGGGAACCCTGTGTAGAAGGAGTTGCGGCAAGCAAGATGAGAAATTATCCGGGGCCACCTCCTCCTCTCCTTCTAGCTCACTACTTTCGATTATCTCCCTCACAATCTTTTCGACTCTGTCGAGTTCGATACCAGAACGATAACTTAAGCGTGCCGCACGTTTTATCAAATCGCTGGCAGGGTCGGTACCATAGTTAAAAAGGCCGCCGATTTGGTTACTCGGTCTATTTACTCGTTCGGCTTCTTTGTTCTCGAGCCATTTCATCTCATCCATGCGAGTCTTTCTGATGAACTCACAGAGCGTAGCGAGAGATGTGAATGCGTCTTTCTTGAGGTTGGAGCTGGGTTTGACTTTGAGGTTAAGACGTGCCGCGAGGTCTCGAAGGGCAATCATTCGTTTTTTGGGATGGATGCTGAGTACAGTCGTGGCTTGAAGTGTGAGTGCGACAATGTAGGCATGAACAACTGTGCTATGAGCAAATATGCGGTTGTCTTTGTATGCTGGGTGTTGAAAAGTGACTTGGATAAACTCCAGGAGAAGCCATTCTAAGGGCGCATTAGGCTGGTCTTCTGCAGGTCTGTAGTCTGCGAAATCACTTTCTGATGAAGTCATATCGCTTTCAAAGGCTGCAGTTTGTATTTCCCGAGGACGGGTTGTTGAGGAACTCAGAACTTGTCCCATATTAGAATGGTGGGCGGGTGAGTGGATGGATGGTGGGTATTTGTTTATATCAGGATGGGGGGTGTCTGAGGCAACTATAAATAATTTCCCAACAGCCTGGGTTGTTCATGGATTATACAAACAATCATGGCATGGGCTGCGGTCCGGACCTGGCTATTCACAGCTTGGCCGTGAATACTCTCTCTCCACTTAGCATTCACCACAACTGGGCAGCGAGGAGCTGTTTCCTAGAAACAAGCGTCAGATCATGAGCACTAGGCGAATGAATGTGGCCTGAGTTTAAAGGTAAGATCTTTCGCTTTGTACCACGTGATTTTATTATGATGTAGAAACTAACTAGAAGTAGAACAGGTTTGACGTGGCTACTTACCTTAGATCTGAATTTTATGCCATCTTAGTGGCATCTCACTAAAACCACTGTATAGCCATTATGATTAAGCACTCATATCATTCTTTTTAAATACCATGAAGCCTTTCTTCACTGCAGATGTAAAATATCTACCATATCACAATATGTTTCCATTTTTCTGAGCTCTGCTCTCCATCACTTGAAGAGATTGGTAGAAAATAAAACCGTGATTTTCATTATTTTCATGTGACTTGATCCTTCTCCCTAGGAACGCCTCTTAAGGTAGGTAAACATAGACGTCAACCATGAACCATCGTCTCTCCTTCCTTCCAGCGCCCCACCGGGCCTTGCTTCACCACACAAATATGTTCAACCCAACTCCAAATACCTGCATGTTACTGTATATTTTGATGACCTCTCCATAAATTTATCACCATGCCGCCCTTGTGGCCCCTGATTCAAAATTTGTCGCGCCATTCTTTAGCTCTTTCCCAATGCTCAATTGGGTCCTGCATTGACAGGCTGCCTTCTCCTTTTTACTCCATAAATTTCATCGTAATTTAGCAGAGATATCTTCCGCTCCTCCTGCTGGTACCGGTCACTTGGTATACAGTCCCATTGGTCTGGTCGGTGGTGTTCGTAGTTTCGTTCTACCAAGTGGCGGTGCAACTCCAGCAGTAGCTCGTTGTCCCGTACGCCTGCGCGCGCCGCCTCGACCAACTGCGCGAAATCCATGCTGTGATAATATGTGACTAGGAAAGGTCTTGGTGGTATGTTCAAGTATCGCTTTTCTAATGGAATAACCTTTCCATTTTCGATCAGGGGACAGTCAAGCTCGGGGCGGTCAGGTCCATAATGTGATTGTGAGGAATAAACCCGTGGTGAACAGCCAAATATATTGCTGAAGAAACCCATGACTTATTACTGGGTATCTCGAAACTCGTATGCTTTCTTGTTCCAAGATGTCTCGGTGATTCTCGGTTTATGAGGTGTCTCGTTTCCGTTGAGTTCTGGAAGTGTGAGAGTGTTTTGAGGATTCTCATTGCTAGTTATATTGACTCTGCTTTTGTGAATGTGTAGTGATGGACATCAAGTCGTGATTGGATGGATAAATGGCACCACAACGAATGTTGACATTGACCATGATTGCCAACCAAATATGATTCACAAAAGGTCCTCAAAATCTGCATCTTGACTAACTAGCACTTGTACTTGAAATAGCCTGCAGTATCGCAAAGAATTTATGTACACACTGTCCTCTAAATACCCAAAACATATTTCAGGTGCAATTGCAAAGTTACCACAACCACATACATTCTGATGGTTTATCTCTTTGGGCTCTCAATTTTATTAAAGCACTAAAAGTTCATATATAATACATGCTAAAGGCTTTATCTGATTTTAAATCCAAAACACAAGCTTTGTTATTTATTAGTGAACAGTACATATAACAGGATTATTATTCAGCAGAGCCTATCTGTGCTGCATGATGCTANNNGTACATTATACATACGAAATCGTGTTAACAGGGCTCCCTTCCAGTGATCCTTTCCAGAGAAGTGATGTGACTTCTCTACCTAAAAGATATCCCGCATGCCTCCTAAACGAGCAATCAAGACCCCCAATCAAGATGAAAATATCGCCGTATTCTTATCGTTGATCATGTTCCCCCAGGACCAGGATTTTTAAGTTTGCATGTGTTTGAGGAGCGGCGTAGGTCTTTGTATTTCCCACTTCAAATCATAGGCCCGTAAAAGTCTCCTTCTTCGGTCCTGCAGCTCCGAATCATTAGGAACCGGATCCCACTCTTTTTTGTACTCCTGAAAATAAAAAGACTCTGCAAGATTGCGATGCAACTCCACGAGCAACTCGATGTTCTTGACTTCCGCCTTCACTACCAGTGAAATCAACCCTTCCCACTTCAATGTTGAATATTCTCTGATTTTCCTGTGGTTTGGTGCCATGTTCAGATGTCGGTCTTCGAATGCTATAATCTGGTATCCATAGCCATCTCGTGCAATGCACAACTGGTCATCTATCCGAAGTGCTTTTTCGATCTGGGCCTTATCCATAGCTTGCTTAGTCTGTTGAGGACGGGAGACGTCATTCCCGGCGACCATCATGAATATTTGGCATATGTTATGTGAAGGAATCGAAGTGGATACCGTCAAGGGATATCTGGTATTTTTCACTTTTGGTTTGAAGTGGGGTTCAGGATTGTAAATCTGTTTGTGATTTTGCGCGCAAGATGGGCTATGTTTGGATTGCTGCGGTCATTTTTATGCGGGGAGGCTAAGGATATTTAAAAACAGTCGTAAAGTGAATGGAGAAGTGGCACCACTACGGAGAGTGCTGCTTTTTGTTCCTCGCTACTGAATGTGTTTCGTATGATTGGTCGCTCGTCGGCTAGGTGAAAGGAAAATAATTCATAATGGGAGAGATGAACTTGGCGCATACCATCAACACAACTGTCTCAAACCGAATATATCGTAGTATTCGAAAGAAAGTATTGTGCGAACTTCGAATAGTTGTTTTACATGATTATGCCAAGGATTCGACCTTTTTTGGCCGACCCGCTGCTATTATTTTAGCGAGCCAGCAAGAAAGGGGTAAGATCTTACACAATTTTGAGTTTCAGATTTATTTGATAATGTTTGCATAACTCGATAACTCCTACTCTACAAGCACATATCTGACATTGAGTAGTGGCTCGATTTAATCCCAGACATTAAGCTCTATCTTCATTACTTGAGAGACATCATAATTACGAAAATACATGCAGACAATTTGAAGATATACAATTTCACTTCTTCCTCGACACTCGAGAAATCCCCAGTCTATGGAGCGTACCCAGGAAGTAGGTCCCATTTGCTTTCATACCCCAAAACTAACTCTTGTCTTTCCTCGAACCATCTCTTTCTTCGTCTACCACACCAGCTGACGGGAAGAAGAACATCAAATTCTCGAATGTCCTCACCATCAGGTACTCCATGCAAACGAGCGTATACCATCCGGCGATGTAGCTCAAACAACAACTCCACCTCACGGTTACTCTCCTTTGCGAGAGATCGTAGTTCCCCGTTCGTAAGATATTTGTAGTCCTCTACTTTTTCGTGATTTGGTTGGATATTGAGGTAGCGTGGTAGAAATGGCGATAGGAAGATATTGCAGAGCGTAGTTCCGTACTTATCATGGGACTGAGCAAGAACGAAGCCTTCGAGTTCTAGTGCCAAGTATGAGGCTGGCTTTGGGCGGGGCCTTCGAAGTGAAAATGGAGACATATGGTAGGTATTCTTGTAGAACCTTGGGCTCTTTTTTGAGGCTATGGGTGGTCGCAAAATGAAAGAAGCTTCGTGTGTGAGGACTTTTGGATAAAGTAGAACGGTTCTGCAAGATGCTACTGAACATAATATCCAAAAGGCCCAAAAACAAGAAACCTCAACGAGGTGAATAATTGGTTAGATACGTGATACGAAACGTCAGCATAGTGTAGTGTGACTTGATAGCACTTCTAGCAGGGTCATGCTATGCTTAACTCAGTCATACAGTCAGAGTAAGATTTCTGATTGGATTCAACCTGAAAACGTCAATGGGACCTGGTGTTAAGAGTTTAGAGTTACCAATGTATCATGCAGTAATTGCAGCACAAATATATCTCAGCAGATTCTGAGATGAACCTCAAACATGACCAGTAAAAATGGGTCAAGAGTTATCATCTGCATCTATTTTCTAGAATTACCGTATTTTGAAAAGGAGTATAAGAAAACATATGAAAACTGAAAACTTCACTTGCAGCATGGACATTATAAAATGATGGCATTGTCTACAGACATTCGACAGACAACCTTACGTGTATGTGATTACTACTAAACAAAAGCATTGCCGCACTTTTCAGTGATGGCATTTGGAGGCACCTCTATTCACAAGAGATGACTGTCATATCCTCGCCTGCCAATAACAAAATTACACTCCCCCATCCACTTGTCATGAGAGTTACCCTTGCCTTGTCCCTCTGGGAAATTGGTGTCAGGTATTCCCATACACGTACGGAAATCTTATATACAGGCCTAATTAGGTAGTAAAAAGTGGGCCTACCTATACTCTTAGGTACAGGTACCTACTTTTCTGATTTTATACTTTTAATAAGCAAAGATTACTAATAAAGGATTATTTAAAATTTACCTTTACTAAGCTTAAGTCTTTTTATTCTCTTTAACTTAACTATTATATTTATTAATAACTACTAAATAACCTAGAATAACTAGAATAATAAGAATAACTAGAATAACTAAAGTAATTAAAGTAACTAAAGTAAATAGGGTAACTAAGATATCTATTATCTATTCTAGTTTTAGTAGTTTTAGTAGTTTTAATAAGCTATAAGATAATATATATTATAAAGTCTAGCTATATTATAATCTTCTAATCCT
>LT855419.1:951095-970741 GCA_900184765.1 Hymenoscyphus fraxineus
AAGGTCTAGTCTACCTTTATTTCTATAGTAAATATTATAAACAGGTACTATATAACTTATAAAAGTACTATTTGCCTCTATAGGGTTACTAATAGCCTTACTAGCTTCTTGTTTTTTTAAGTAATTCTTATATCTACTTCCTAATTATTACTTTATACCCTAGAATTTATAAATTAGTACTTCTAAATAAGTCTATGTTAGCTTTTAGAAGAACTTAGCCTTATTTATATAGGAAAACTTAAACTTATAGAACTTATATTAAAAAGGAGTTATTAGGTTATTAAATAGTTCTTTAAATATCTTATGTTTTTCTTCTACTAAAGTTTTTATATAATACTATATCTATATATTATTTATCTTATAAGTAGGTATACTCTTTTTATTACCTTTATAGGAAATTTCCTTTAAAGTATCTATAGGTATAAAAGGGTTTTAAGGGTTTGTTATATAAGGAGGAGGAGTAGACTCTACTTTATAACAAATACCTTAGTACCTAATATAATATAATAGAGATTAAGTAATAAGAATAGTATTTATATTTTTAAACTCCTACTTATATAGATAGTTATCTTAAGTAGAAAGCTTAAGCGTTATAATAATTATATTAAGGTTTTAACTAAAGGACCTAGATATTATTATAAATAGTCTAGAGTTAAAGTTATTATAGGTAGGATTTTAGAGGACATTTTAAAGATATTATATAGTACGAATTAGTAAGGGGTATTAGGCCTATTAAGATAGGCGTTATTTAAATAGCTATTATTAAAATAAAGCTTAATTATATTACTAAAATTAAGGAACTTACTAAACTTAATAACCTTACTAGAGATTAGATTAGGCTAGATATAGACTAGCTTATTAATTAGAATACGCTCTACCTAGATTATAGAATTACCTTAAAGTATTTCTATATATAAAATTATCTTAAGGATTTATATACTATCTTTAAGTTAAGCTTCTTTAAGGTTTACTAAAANATTATATATCTAGAACTTATTAGTATAATTTAGACTATATAGTAAAGATAAGGGTTATAATACTTAATATACTATATATTCTAAAGGCGGAGTTTTAAGAGAGCTATTACTAACTTAGGTTAGGATAAGATCTAGAAGGTATAGTCTAGAATTATTCTACTTTATCTGTTTAATAGGAAATATAATATCCCTAGTTATAATTTATACTCTTTATATATTTTACCTCTAAGGGACTTTCTTTATTAGATAAGAAACGCTAATTATAAGGATTAGTAGGGTTAAAGTAGTTAAAAGAGTACTTACCTTATAGCTACTACTATCCTAGTAACCTAAGAGAGTATTAGTATTTAAAGAGGGGTTATATTAATTATAGTAAGCGTTACCTAACCTACTATAATTGTTAGAGTTACTTATATTCTACCTATAAGATATAGTAAGAATCTTTAAGAGGAATTATAGAAGATATAAGAGAAGGAAGTAAGTAAGATATAATAGCAGTGGTTTATTGTGAATGAGGGAGTGCTTACTAAGCAACTCGGTGGGATAAATATCCTACATTCGAGTAAACTCCTATATTAATAATACTATAATTTATTGTCTTATTATACGATTCTAGGTTCTTTTAATAAAGATAATTAATTAATAATAAGTAATAATACCTCTAAGAAAGTCTTCTTAAAAGTTTAAAGCAGCTACGATTTATAAAGGAAGAGTAATAAAAGCTAGTAATAAGGCGTTTATAAGGGTAATAAGAGATATATAAAATTAACGTACCCCGATTAGTAGACATACGTAAAGGGCTGAATAAGTAAGGGAGGTAGCAAGGGCAGAGCTATAGGCCTAGTTTAATACTAAAGATACTAAAGATACTACTAATAATACTATAGGTACTAATTGTCGATAGGGTTAAAGGTCTAGGGCGGTAACCCCTAAGTAAAGGTAGGAAGTTGAACACTAGGATATTAAACGTCCGGTAACTTGTTAAGGGTTTTACCCTAATAATAACTAACGTAATAGTATTGTTCTATAAGGATATACTTAATAAGGATATACTCCTATACTAGGAGCTTTTAGTTTTAACTAGCTACGTCCTAACATAGTATAACTAAGGGTTTAACCTTAACTGTATAGTTATAGATACGTTAATCTATACAAGAGACAAGGGGTCGACATATATAGTAACCTAATTATATATAGAGCTATAATAAGTAGTGCCCTAGGCGAACAAATATAACCGGCGGCTCTATACTAAAATTAGGTAGGCCCGGCCCCTAACCCTTTATAGTAATATAGTAATCCCTACTTAGCGGCCCCGGCTCTAGCCCGAAATATAGGTCCTCCTTAGTAAAATGTATATATATATAGCTAATTAACTAGTATAGGACAAGGTAATTTGTTAGGCCTCTTATCTTTCTTATAACTAGCGCTCTTAATCTAATTATTAGATATTAGATAAATAAGTAGTAATAATAGTATATTACCCCCTTCTATAATATAAGTTATAGATCGTTTACCTCTAAAGTATTAAAAATATATCCTTTAAATAGTAAAAGGCACTTTTAAAGTAGCCGATTTACACCTGTTAGACTCCGGAGCTCTATTGTTTTAGGACAAGGATAATATATTATTTAATTAAGAATTAAAGACCTAGGATATAAAAGAGAAGAAGTTAATTAAGTTATATAGTATAAATCTATAAAAATAGGCCCGTTATTTTAATACCTACTCTGTGTATACTATATAGTTGTTTTCGCTATTATTTCTATAGGTATACCTTCTATTATAATTTAGTAACTATAGTAATACTATAATAAGATTAGCGGATGTTTAGATTTAGACAAAGGTTATTTACCTAGCTTTGTTTTAGTATAAAAGAGTTATTAGCCGTAGTAGCCTTTAAGGCCTTAAAAATTAGGACATTCCTAAAATATAGATTAACTATTATTATTATATAAGGTATAATATAACTGCCGGCGGAGGTAGAGGAGGAGGAGGTTTAAGACTAGGACAAAAAGATAACGCCTCTAAGGATATATCTTCGCAATTATATTATAAGGAGACTAAGGGTAATAGTTATTCGGACAAGTCCTACCTTTATATCTATCTAAGCCGTAGACAAGGTATAACAGATAAAAGTAGTAGTAGTAGAAAGAGCGCTAAAAAAGAAAAGGAGGAAAAAAAGGGTTGAAGTATTAGTGTAGGAGAATAAGGTCAGATAGTAGTATAGCTTATTATAAATAATTTTAAGTTATTATACTAATTTTTACTATCTTATATATATTCGTCTATACCTCCTTCTATAAATATACAAATACCTTTCTAAATCGTCGATTTATTAAAGCCTCTTTTATATAACTTGCCGTCCCCCCTAAATCGCTTAGCGTAGAATTAGCTTTTACGCTAATATCCTAACCTAGTTTTTTTATCTATAATTAATTAAATACTAGAATATAGTACTCTTATTAGTTATAAAGGACTAGAGATCTATCGAATATCTTTAAATTTATTATCTATATACGAATTCTCTAAATTATTATTATCTAAAATCGAGAAGGATTTATAAAGTAGCCTAGTATAAATAGTAGACCCTATAAAAGACAAACCTTTTATAGCGTTACTACTTAGATTTATACTAAAACTAAAGCTGAATAGTAATTAATAATAAATCTATTATTTATTCTTTTTTAAAAAAAACTTTATTAACTTATATATACTAGACAAATACACTTATTTATAATATATCGAGTTTAAGGAGGTTCTAGATTTAGTACGTTTAATAGGCTAAGGCTATATAATCTTTAAGCGTAATATATTAAATACTTTCCGAATAGTCCCTATAGCTTTATATATATAATAGATACTAGGATTTTAGTAGAAAGGGATTAAATATATTTATATAGTTCTTCTTTTTAGATTAGTAATAGCTCCTTTTATATTTAACCTATTCGCGAAGGCCTTAGAATAGATTATAAAATCATACTTAAAGTAGTACTTTTTCGAGTATTATTTAAACAATAAATTTACTATGTTTATATAAAAAGACGCCTCTATAAAATTTGTAGAAATATAAAATAAAGAGTTTAAGGATTTAATAGCTACTCTAGGAATACTAATTAATAACCTTAAAAATAAATAGGGTATAATTATAGAGGTTCTAGGCTATATAGTAGATACAAATACTTTTATAGTATTAATACTATTAGATAAACTCTCTCGAATTAAGGAATAAACTATAATATTTATATCTTAAAATAGTATTACTCGAAAAGAACTTAAATCAATTATAAGTCTCCTATTGTTTTATACTAGAGTAGTATAATTAGGATAGGTGTTTTATAGAAACTTTTAGACCTTTATATATATATAGCTAGATTACGTAAAAGGTTACTAGCGGCTCTCCTCGGAGGTTAAGGCGGATTTTATATAGTAGAATAGGATACTACTATAATTTAATAGTTAAACTTTCTTTAATTTAAAATAATAATATATCTACTTATTCTATAACGCTTTAATATAAGGTCTAGGTACCTTTTAGGTAGAAGTAGATATACTAAGAATTAACTAGAGATACTATATATATAATATAACAAAATAATACTATCTTTAATTACCCCTCCTATAAATTAATAAGGAATTTAATATTAATATCTTTAAAATTAAGGCTATATAAGCTTCTTTTGAAAATTAGGGATCTTAGTAGTTAGGTAAGATAATAGTAGTTTATATAAATAATACTACCGCGTTATTTAGTATAGTTAAATAACACCTAAAGTACCTATACTAAAATAAACTACTCTATACAATTCTCTATATAGTAGTATAATATAACGTTAAAATACTTGCTAAGAGAATATCTAGTCCTACAAATATCCTTATAGACGCTTTCTTAAGAAACTTAGATAAAATAATAGCTAATTAGTATTCTTTATTAAATTAGAACCTTTAATCGAATACCTTAATTTTATACCTGGTTTTTTAAATCTTACTACTAAGTTTATATACCTAGGTCTTTCTACTAATACGCGTAAGGTTTATAACTCTTATATTTACTCTTTTAAGACTTTCTAAGCCGAGAGACTACGGCTAGCCTAGCTAGCTATAATTTAAGCCTTGTCGGACTAGGTATCTACTAGGGCGGTTAGGAGGTATTAAGGACTATTAATAATAGGATAGCTATAAGTAAATTCGATATAAGTTAGTCTGTTAGCGATTCGCTCCTATTATATAAAGTATTAATATCCTCTTTAAATATTTAACAATCTACTTTTATATCGAGTTTTAGCTAGTATTCGAGCCTTTTAAGGTCTATAATAAACTTGTAAAGCTAAACCTTTTTTATATACCTAGATTCGATCTATTATATCTAATCTATATAAACTACTAGCGCTACCTCCTAAATAGTATAATTACCTAAATTTTAAGGTGGCTATAAAACTAGTATTTGTAGTATTCCTTTATATAGGTGAAATTATATATTCCGAATTCGACCTACGGAACAAATAGGCTTTCGAGACGTCTAAGCTACAAAGACGTAATATGGTATTTAGTCCGCGGAACGAATATACTACTATATTCTTACGATTAAGTAAAAGTGATATAGATTACTCTAGTGTCGAAATAGTAGTGGAACAAACCCTGGACAATATATGCCCTATTATAACACTATTATAACTTTTTAACTAGGATCCTTAACCCCTAAAATCACTACTCTTTTATATAGAATAAGGTCCTTTTATAAGAGACTTCTACGTTAATACCTTATAAGGGCGCCTTTACTAAATTAGTACGCTAAATTATATAAGATATACGAGTTATAGCCCTTGTCGCGGTACTACTTAAAGAGCCTCGGATTTAGGTATTTTAGACTCTAATATTTAATAGCTAGGTAAATAGTCCTCTGGCGCTTTTAAGGGTTATTTTACGCTTAGTTTATAAAACCGCTAGCAATTAAGCTATTACTTTTTATAAGGATAATTTATTATTCTCCTTTTCTTAGCTTATTATTGTTTTATTATAGCTAGTTCTTTTTATCTCTTAAAGATAGCCTAGGATACTAATACTTCTTTATATCTACTAAATAGAGCCTTCTGATTAGTCTATAATATAGGAGAAGTTATAGTATTTAAAGCTAGCTAGTAATACAAAATATTAATAATAAGCCTTCTTTTGTAACGTAACGAATAGACGATAAATAGTAGTAGTTTATTGT
Organism: Hymenoscyphus fraxineus; assembly: GCA_900184765.1. Classification (NCBI taxonomy): domain Eukaryota; kingdom Fungi; phylum Ascomycota; class Leotiomycetes; order Helotiales; family Helotiaceae; genus Hymenoscyphus; species Hymenoscyphus fraxineus. The sequence goes on from LT855419.1 coordinate 957,282, forward strand.
AAATGAGGGAGTGCTTACTAAGTAACTCGGTGGGATAAATATCCTATATTCGAGTAAACTCCTATATTAATAACACTATAATTTATTATCTCATCGCACGATTCTAGGTTCTTTTAACCCGCCCTTATACCTCTCGAGATACTCTCGCCTTAGTTAGATATGTACCTTTACAGGTAGCGAGGCCTAGGATACTAATACTTCTTTATATCTACTAAATAGAGCCTTCTGATTAGTCTATAATGTAGGAGAAGTCATAGTATTTGAAGCTAGCCAGTAATATAAAATATTAACAATAAGCCTTCTTTTATAACGTGACGAATGGACGATAAAAGACTATTATAGAATAAGATAGAGGGAGTAAAGAGAAAAGAAGTAAAAGGTTATTAAAATAAAAGTTAAAGATAGAGAAGGTAGGTATAAGAACGTATAGTTATAGACCTTATATAAACACTTTAAGTTAATACCTAGGAGGGCCTAATTAGATAGTATAGAAGGGTGTTTCCTAATCTAGATATAGTATAAGGTCTAAGATAGTTATTACTAATACGTTTATATATTCTAATATACCTTATAAGTAGGTTTTCTAAGTTATAGATATAGTAATATTAGTATAGAGTTAATTTTAGAATACTTTAGTTTTATATAGACTAGAATAAGAGAGGTAAGCGCTATAAGCGCAAAAGTACCTAGGTAAATAGAGGTAAACTTAGAAGCTTATATATATATTCTACTCGCTTTTAATACTTACTTATAAGAGGTAGTTTTAATATTATACTTCTAGTATAAGCTATCTAGGTATTATATAAGACTTATATCTATATTTCTTACTATACTAACTTTAGTCTAAGATCCTAGCTATTTTATTATATACCTTTTTTAATAAAGTTTCTAGATATATCTATAACTACTAATCTTACTATATTCTAATCTATATATTTTAAGAAATATAGCTCTAGAAAATAATACTTATCTTCTTATATAATAGCCTCTAGACTAGGCTTTAGACTATATTCTATAAAGGTATTATAATTACGCTTTAGGCCTAATAGATAATATATAACTTATATAGTAAGTTTTCTAAAGGTTTAATATAGTAAGTAGCTTACTATAAGGGTAGGATAATACGTTTAATCTTCTAGTATTATTTAATTATATTAGTAGAAAGGTACGCTAGGTATATAAAGTAGCTATAATATATAAGGCTTTAAAAGTTAATATATTTAAGGGTTCGAATAATCGTTAGTTTTTTATAGAAGTATAAAATAAATAGATAGAATTTATTATTAGTTACCTTTTATATATAATTTATTAATATAAGGCCTATATAAGATAGGACCTAAATAGAAAGAAGGAAGTTAATAAGGTTACTAGTAAGAGTAGATCTCTTACCTTATACTAGATTAAAGCCTTAGATTTCCTAGATAACTTTACTTATAAGTTAGTAGTAGGACTTTAGGTAGGAGAGGTTATAATTATTTATAACCTAGATATTATAAATAAGGAATATTTAATCTAAGGCTAGAGATATAGATTTTTATAGAGGATTATATTTATAATAGATTATATTAAGAGGTATTTAAAGGATAAAGGATAGAGAATTAAGTAAATAGTAAAAGCTATCCTCTAACTAAAACTTTTTATAAATATATAAAATAAACCTTTAATTAGAATACCCTAACTAAGTTTTATTTTCTAATATTACCCTATCTAGTAATATAATAGAAATAAATATTAGAGTAATTATATATATATATTAAAGATAAGCTTATCCTTACTATATAAAACGCTTAACTTAAGTAAGGTATTTAGGATTAGGGTATTTAAGCCGGCTAGTAAGTAGACTAGTTAAGGATTATTAAAAATTAATAGAATATAAACTTAGGAGCTATTAGGCTACTAGTAAGATAATAAAGGCCTACTAGCTAGGATAGTTAAGCTAGTAAGTTTAAAATAGAAAGGAAAATAAGGTTTTTTAAATCTATTAAATAGTATTTAATTAATAGAGCTAAAAGAAAGAAAGACGATTTATAAGCCTACTAGAAAGTAAGATAATTTATTAGTAGGCTTATAGCTACTACTTCTTATATTAGCTTAGTAGAACGACTTAAGATTAAAGTTAAAGGGCCTATCTAGAGGAAAAGTATTCTATATATTAGAGTTAAAGTAATTTATAATCCTAATATTCTTAGGTAGTATTCTTACTATATCTATAAGATTAGAGAACTAGCTTTATAGAGATAGTCTAATATTCTTAGGTAGTATTCCTACTATATCTATAAGATTAGAGAACTAGCTTTATAAAGATAGTCTAATATTCTTAGGTAGTATTCCTACTATATCTATAAGATTAGAGAACTAGCTTTATAAAGATAGTCTAATATTCTTAGGTAGTATTCCTACTATATTTATAAGATTAGAGAACTGTTTTAATAGGGATAGGCTAGGTATATAAGTAGACTTGTTTTACTAAGGTAATAAATATTAGTTTAAAGAGAAGATAGTTTTAGTAATAGGGTTTACCTTATACCTACTTCTTATACTATTCTTACCTACTATTATTCTATTATTAGCCTAAGAAGGCGTTAGTAGGGAAATTACTTAGTTAGTATTANTTATAGAATCCTAAAACTTCTTAATAAATATAACTACTAGATATACCTAACTTAGTTATAGTAGACTATTTATAGTAGACTATTTAGAAGAAGCTAAAATACTAACTTAGTTATAGTAGATTATTTAAGAGAATCTAAAATAGTATAAGTCTTTACTATTTTACTACCTATTATTATAGTAGTCTTATTATTAAATTTACTTATATTTAAAGTAAGCTTATTAGTACTCTAAATAATAATAGAGTTTCTATCTTCCTTAATATTACCTTTAATTAATCTAACCAGATAGTTAATAGTAGTCTTTAGGGGTATATAGGGAGGATAGGTAACTATTATATAAAATAGATTTAAATAAAGGGGTATAGTAGCGAATATAGTACTACTAGGAACTCTTTTAAGCTAGAAAATCTATATTAAACCCTTATATACTAGTATTATCCTATACTATATTTTAAGTAACTTTAATTATAATTTTACTTTTAAAAACTACTTACTAGAAGACTTATCTAATCTCTAATATCTAGTGTTTTACGTTTAATATATAATATAGTAGTAGTAAATATAGAGGCTTAAGTATAGTAGATAATAATACCTATTAGAAAGGAATTTAAGGAACTATATTATTCTTAAGTTAGAGGTTAATATAAGATTTAATAATACTATCTATATTAATAGTAAGAGATATATAGTTTCTTTAATATTTAGATAAAGGTTTTTACTTTAAGTTAAGATAATATAATATATATATTTAAATTTTTACTATATAACCTTAATACTATCCTTTACCTAGTATATATACCTACTAACTCTTTCTAAATAGTACTCTAGGTTCTAGTAGCCTCTAATAGTGTTTAACTAGTGTTTAATATCTAATAACTAGTACTTGTCTAAGTAAGCTCTTTAGTATATTATATAGGAATAACTTTACGTTATATATATAATTACTAGCTCTTTATAACTATTACTCTACGTCCTAGTAGCCCTTAATAGGATTTTAAATCAAATAACTAGTAGTTATATAGGTAGGCTTTAGAGGAGTATAAGAGAACAACGTTAGCTTATATAATAGTATTATATTAAAACTATTAGTAATATTAAGACTAATATATATAATATATACTACTTAGACTAGATTATAAAAGACTAAGGATTAGAACTTACAGGCCTTAATAAAGGTTTATATCTTAATAATATAATAGGTGTAATAACAAAGGTTTATATCTTAATAATATAATAATAAAGGTTTATATCTTAATAATATAATAGGTATAGTATTAAAGGTTTATATCTTAATAATATAATAGGTATAGTATTAAAGGTTTATATCTTAACGATATAATAGGTATAGTATCGAAGGTTTATATCTTAATAATATAATAGGTATAATATATAAAGTTTAAAGATATTATTTATAGATAGGATAGGATCTTAGATATAGAGGAGGTATATAAAGTCGATTATAGAGGCGTGGTATATAGGTATAATATATAAAGTTTAGAGATATTATTTATAGATATAATAGGATCTTAGATATAGAGGAAGTATATAAAGTTAATTATAGAGGCGTAGTATAATATATACTATTTACTATAGATTAAATAAGGTTATAGAAGAGTAACGTTAGAATTAAGATTAGGATTAGGATTAATATATATACTATATGTAATACTAAAGCTAGTATACATACTATCGCTAATTAACCCTTATAGGCTTCTATAATAATAGCTTAATATATAGTAGCCTTAAATAGAGGGCCAGTTAATCTCGTAGACTTTCCTAGCTTGTCTAAACCCGCTTCTTAAGCTAGAGGCCGTTCTAGAGCTTTTAATAGTAGTATGATTTCTATTAAAGAGAATAGAAAGGTTTCTATTCTAGCTTTAAGCTATCCGAAGCCTATTATAATAATAAAGAGTAGTAATATTAAGTTAGTAGTTAGTTTTATAAAGTAAGTTAATAGAACTATAATAAGAGCTATAGAAATAAACCTAATGTTTATAATAAATAATAATACTAGTCTAACTATATTAGAGAGATAAGTAATTAGTAGAAATATTATAGTTATTAGCGGAACTATAGTACTAGAGTATTATAACTATATACCTTAGTTTATTATAGACTAAGACATTAATAAGTTACTTATCCGGCCTATATTTAATAGTATTAAAACTATTAATACTAAGGCCGGTATATAAAGATTGTTTTATACTTTATATAATACTAATAAACAACGTTAGCTTATATAATAGTATCTAAACCGTCGGCGATACTAAGGCTAGTATATATACGATCTACTTAATCTACTTTAGTACCCTAGAGAAGGCTATATTAACTATCTTTATACCTTATATCTTTACTACCTAATAAAAGGGTTTTAGCCTTAACTTACCTAATTTCAGGATAATAAGGACAACTCCTTCTAAAAGATAATTATAAAGATACGTATACTAGTTAATAACCCCTTAATTCTAGATTAAAGAAAAGCTTAATAGTAAAAGAATATAACTCCTAGAGAAGGCTATATTAACCGTCTTTATACCTTATATCTTTACTATCTAATAAAAGGGTTTTAGTCTTAACTTACCTAATTTTAAGATAATAAGGATAACTCCTTCTAAAAGATAATTAGGAAGATATATATATTAGTTAATAACCCTTTAAATCTAGATTAAAGAAAAGCTAGATAGTAAAAGAATATAACTCTATATAAGAAAAGATACTAGTATATTAGATAAGATTATAGAAGAATAATATTAGGATTAGTATATATATAGGGTAAGAATTATTTATAGGAAGGTAAATTTAGTATTTAGATTATATTAAGAATAATATAGCTTTTTAGAATAGGAAATATATTTAGTTAAACTAATAATTAAGGACTAACTATTATAGAGGAAAGTAGGGTTTATATAGAAGGTATNTATTTAATTTAACCTTATAACTATCTTTTTTTTTAATATTCTATAATAAGTAATATATCTAGATAGATAATAGCTCCCTATATTAGATTTATATCCTTAATCTAGCTACTTAGTCCTTATACCTCTATATTATTATTAGTCTACTCTCTTTTATCTAAAATAGCCTACCTAACTTACTCCTTAACTTTAATCTATTTATAGTATATTAGATAAGATATAAGAATAATACTAGGATTAACCCTAGGATTAGTATATATAAGATAGAGCTTAAGGTATTTCTTTATAGGGGTATTTATTATAGAGTTGTTCTTTATAGGGTTATTCTTTAAATAAGATATATAATTAGATCTAGGTAGGTAGATTTATTAAAGAAGACAGGAGTAGGAGTTCTTTATTATAAAAGGATCCTTTATAGTAGATATAGACTATTCTTAGTACTTAGAGGATAGTAGTATAATTAGATTTCTTAAGATATTTTATAAAATATTTTTTATAGATTATATAAGTAGATATAGGTAGTATAAGGGGAGTTTAGTATAATAAGCGGGTTAGATCTTACTTATTATATAGTTAGATAGTTATATATAGTTGTAGGTTTTTATAAGAGAATAAAGTAGATTTAATATTATAATTTCTATAAGTATATCTCTATAAGAACTACGTCTTTAGTATATAATTTAAGGTTTTACGCCCGCCGTTAGTATACAAGAATATACACGTTCAGGATAGTTTTGTACCCCGGGACGGCCCGCGGCGGGTATCGTATGTTTTCGTATATATTAGGAGTGCATTTCCCAGAGGGATGTCCAACTAGAAATCCAATCAAATATCTTTGCGGCTCTGTAGATGGTCTACTGAGCCAAACCCGTAGATTTTCCCAACCTTCCATTTCTCTATGTATTCCATAACAAGATTTCTTCTGTCTTGCTGCCATTCTTTTCGTCTATAGGAAAATCGATCTTGCCAAGAACTCAAGCGTACATCGTAGAATGCCATCTTGCCGCCCGTGTAGTAAAAGTAATTTGATGCTCGTCGGTGTAACTCAAATAAAAGCTCAATACAATCTTCGTCTCCTTCTGCAGCCAAGTCGACAAGCTCTTGTGTCTCGCGTAAAATGTTGTATTTGTCGATATTTGGTGAGATGTTGAGATATCGTGGAATGAATGGGTTCAACTTGTAGTTATCAGGACCCATCACAGCGGATTTGAGCCCAGATTTAACACAATAAGCTGGCTGAACATTACGTTTTCTAAGGCCTGCTCTGGCAGAAGGTTGATGGAGACTCAAGCCAGATGACGTTCTGGAGCCGTTGCTTAATGCCCCTAAATGAACGGAGCATGCTGAAAGGCGGTGGCGAACACTGTTTTTGTTATAGATTGACATGGTGGATTTGTTGTAAATTTGAGATATTTGCAGTATATTTGCTAAAGGAAGGTTGAAGTTGTGATATGAACGTGTTGGTTCAAGAAGAGACGGATATTTTGTGGTATAGAACAGGAGTTGGAATCCATGACAACAATCAACCTTCCTGTGACCAGTCATGCAACTATAGTTAACGTTTCATCAAAACAGTCTACAAATTTAGAGTGAACCTTCTCAGGAAGGATTGTCAATTACAGGATATCATTCACATCTGTAAGGTGAATTTGTGTACGAGCCTTTCGAGTATCCACTCTCTCTCTCTACGTACGTGCCTGAAAACATTTAGGTACGGCCTGCTTTCACTAGATTATAGCACATTGAGTTGCCAAAAAGAAAATCATATGAAAGTAAGGGGAAAGAGAAGCATACTGACAGATCTAACATAAAGTGACTGACATTCTACTAAAGATATGGTTGTGTTTCAGTTGAAACTAGGTATAGCAGCATCCTACGTACCACCGTAAGTTTCCCGATAAATTGTCTGCTTGAATTGGATGATTTTTCCTATTTAGATTGAGATCATCTCCAGTAAACACAAGTAGTTGTTGGAATCAGCTGTGCTAAAAAGCCATATTTGTTGCAGTCTATTCAGGAAGTAATGAAGTAACGGGTTTGTAGAATTAAGAGCTAGCTGATCTGATTCTTACTGCAAAGTGCGAGTCATTTGAGGATATTAAGAATACTCTGAAATGTAATTAGTAGATTATCTGCACAAGTTGCTGCAACCAGACTTCCATGAACCTCTCCAGTTCTCAACCAGCCAGCTACCTAAGTCACGGATGTTTCTTTACCAGCTTCTTCCTCAATTTCCCAGCTTCTTTGACAATTGGTTCTGGCACTTTACTGGAGCAATCCGAGTGGCTACAGCCTCCATCCTTGACCCAACTTTGTTCCAAGCCCGCACCTGTAATTCCCAAGCCTATGCGTGTTGAGTCCTTCTTGTCTTCCTCATCTTCCTCATCGCTGCTATCCTCAAACATCCATTCATTACCCTTCGTCGGGTATATACCACCAGAATCCTGACCATGTTCATCTTGGTTTCCCACAGCCATTCCATAGTAGCCACCTCCTTGTCTTTGTCTCGCCCTTCTTGTAGGTTTGATTTTCTCGGTTGGAAAGTCGAATTCGGGGATAGGATTGCCGAGTGTTAATCTTGCGAAGAGAGATCGTGCGTCTCCTCCTCCATCCTGATTACCAGTATCGATTCCTTCATGGATTGGGACGGGCCCGATTAATTCTCCTTCACTTTGGATCCCTGAGATATTCTCATCTCTGGTTAGCCCTAGTCCATATGGCTTTGCTTCATAATGTGTTCTACTTCTGACCCGGGTCCTCGGAAGGGCAGAAGAAACGGCATCTTGTTTCACGGCCCTGATGGTATCATCAGATTCCACTCCTTCATCCACAATTTCCTTCTTTGCCACTAATCCGACTTTCATCTTCTGCTCCTTCGGTGCGGGGGGGATATAAACTGCCGGGTATATCTCTGGGCTTTCGGACAAACGTTCAGTTTGTTGTGTATTTGAAGGGCACGGCTTGATCAACGGCTCGCTTGAGGGTTTATTTATTGTCTCGTCAATTGTTGTGGCACGTCGTGTGGAGTTGCCAGATCCATGACCTCTTATATCATGAATGAGTTCGTCAACATGCTTAATAAGATCTGCAAAATTGAGTTCCCTGGAATGGTGGATCAGGTTTTCGAACTCGGCATGGCGTGGAGCTTGAACTTCACCTAATTCCTCAGGAGAAGGAAGGTTCTCGGCTGCGGTACGTATTATCTGTTCTCCTGATATATCCAAGGCGATTGGAATATAGCCATATTCCGTTTCTTCTCCTTCCTGAGAATATTGTTGCACTTTTGTCTCCATTTCTGGCTAGTTGAGGTTTGTTGGTGTGCACCTAACCAAGATTGTGTGTGTCTGTTTAATATATCCTCATTGCAATATAGTATGTATCAAAGAGATACAAGTTAGTTTGCAAAAGGGACGCGTAGGGTATTATGTCAACAATCAAACGCAACGCAAAAATATATTCCACTACCAGTGGGGGTCCCCTGTTTCCAGGTGGCTTGGAGTTGAAGATTCACTAAATATTTTGCTTTACCAGTGAATTCTTCCTCCAACCTCAAAACTCATTTGAGTTTGTTTGCTTCTGTTAAATCAAGGAAGCGAACTGATCACGTGGTTGCCTGGAATACATCTCAACTTTGGAAACTTGAGACTTTTGGGCTGTACATTGTCATACAAGCAGCAAATATCATGTTGCGTATACTATTTTGAAACTTCACGACGCACTTTATTTGAATCAATTCAGTTCCTCTGATTAATACTCTGATTAATAATTTAATCACCTTCTTTCCATTATGCTTACCTCACGTCAATCTGAGGTTGCACAGATGCCAAACGCGGAAGAGAAGATTCACGCAGGTAGCCTAACAAATCATGTCTGCAAATAAAGTTCCAAAACTGGTATCTCAGTGAAAATAACCTCGGGCAACACTCTGAAAGTCTCTCTTATTTGTAGTACAAAAAGAGCAACCGACGATTGGTCCGCATTATTTCAACTATATTTCTAGGCCTCATAGCAAACAAACTCGCCCTCGGCACAACTCGGTCTTCCATCCCACCAACATTCGAAGAATAAAAGATTCAGTCCACAGTCTTTCTGTTTTATATACTTTGAAACTGCTTTATTTCATCAGGCTTAAAAACGGACTAACAGTTGGTCCCGTGGATCCGCTCACCACCTCCTCGAGCATCAACGCCGGCCTTCGAGAAGCGAAAATCGAGAGCGAAACCACCTTCATCCTCGCCCAACCAAATTCCCTACCTTCGCTCTTCTAAGCTTCATCTACAGCAAAACTCGAAGACTTGAAACCTACCTTCGTCAAAAACCCTCGATTAGGTGATCGACATTATGGAAACTACCTCCTTCTCCGATCCGAAAACATGAAGGGAATTCTACTACTGTAACACATTTAACACGGTACTAATTACTATTCGTCAAGCACCTAGGTATGAGTTAAGTAGGTGCCACGACTTAACTTACCTCACTCATTTCTTTCGCTATGCTAAATGATAACTGTAATATGTATGTGCTAAGCGAGGATATGAGTTTGTTTTCCAATAATGTGTCTTTTACTAACAAGAGAGGGTCTGTCATTCTACGAACCGCAATTCAACGTGTGGATCAAGAATTCAGTTAGTGTTGAACCGTAACAAAGTAAATTCAAAAAACTGAATATTTTAATATACAGCAAGCTAGGATAATACTCAGCCAGTCAACTTTCACCATAATTCCAACCAAAATCACGTGATTACATAGTTTTCGACTTCTCCGTACCTAGTTGGATTAATCTGACTGGGTTCATACAGTATCATCCTACTAAGTTCCACATCTACACCTCACCTCACAAACTTCCCAACTCCCTCATTTAAAGACCAATGAGAGGGCCGGCCAGCACGCTCATACGAGCAATGCTCCATTCCCACCACGCGATCCGACGCGTGAAGCTAGCCCCTCATCTTGGCAAGCGACGACCATTTTCGTCCAAGCATCAACACATACACAAAGTCTACTTCCATCCAGAAATCCCGCCTCCAATTCGGGTGCTGGGTCCAACACTGTGGTGTTTTGGCGTTGCTGGTATCATCTACGTGGGCTGCGCAACATACGAAACCTACCAGGAAGTCCAGGAAAGCAAAAGACGTCCAGGTCCGCTCACGGTCAAAGGGACCAACCTCGCCTCATATGGCCGTGGTACAACTGGAACTGGGCTCCTCGGAGACCTCACCGGCGCAGAAAAAGCGCTCGTCACAATCGGTGCCTTAAACATTGGTATCTACGGCGCCGCGCGCGCCGTTCCACGGACGATTATGACATTTGCACACATCCCAACCAGCGGGCGCAATTTCACCATGTTGACTTCGACATTCGGCCATTTCGGGGCTGTACACCTGGCTCTCAACATGTTTGCTCTCTTCAGCTTGGGGCATCCCGTCGCTGAAAGCCCAACTTTCACATCCAGCGGCAGTCATCTGACCGCTTTCTACCTTTCCACGGGCTTATTTGCAACTTTGGGCCAGCACCTCAGGGCTGCGGCGCCGAGGAGATCTATCTGGCTTTTGCCTACCTTGGGCGCAAGTGGTGCCATTATGGGTCTTTTTGGCGTGTGGGCGACGCTCTATCCAGATAATCGCATTGGAGTCATGTTGCTTCCTGGGAGTCTTACGGCTGGGGAGGTCCTGATATTTGCCATTGCTTTTGACGCTTGGGGGACTGTGTTTGGGTTCCCGTATATCAAATTTGCCCACCCGGCTCATCTTACTGGAGTACTTGCTGGTGCAGCATATGTTCATTTTGATGGAAAGAAGAGGTTATGGCAACCTACAAAGCGCCTTGCCTTTAATTCGATGAAAAGGTTGAGCATGATCTAGGAGCAGTTTCTTGGGCGACTGGTTTGTTGTAAGAGTATATGAGGGAGCAAGGCGTTTTGGAGTCGGATACTTGGAATGCTTAGGTAAGATCTTACGGTGATCACAGCCAGCTGCAGGCCGCGAGGTCTTTCATCCTGCTAGATGGAAATTTGTTCGTAGACCTCTACTGAAAAGAAACACACATGACACACCTCCCTGTTTTCCCAAACTCCCCTCCTCCTCTCCCTTTACTCATCTCAAACCATCTAACTACTATAAAGGCGACCTCTAAACCCTTAACCCGCCCCTCTGTCTTTCTGTATATATATATATATATATATTTCCTAAGGTCCCCCGATATAACTATAGAACTACACACACCAAACACATTCCCTCAATCCTCATCATCAAATTAACAATCCATCTCAACCCTTCCAAAAACCCACTCAACACTCCAATATCCTTGATATACAATTTAACACCCAGAATATCTAACATGGGGCGATACGAAATTACTTTATCCCCAGCTAGCAAATTACCAAACATAACCTCCAACATAATAAGTGTTGTCAACTTGTCAAGTTTCACTGACACGTGTTTCTACCATAGGTATGCATCAAGGTAGAACAGTTCTTAGTCAGGTTTTAGTCTCTCGTACAACCTTCACTTAGTTATCATCTCCTTGGTTTATGCAATACAATTCTTATTCTACAATTCTGGATTCCCTGACATTCCACATATCCTATTCAACAGCTTATGAGCTGCGGTCGCACGCTTGGGTGTCGGAAGTGCATTTGACTCCTGGAGAGGAGGCTGGTTTGTGCATCTAGATCTAGTTGAAGATACTTTACCACTTCGTCCTTTTTCTTCTGATACGCCAGCGCAAGAGAGCCAGTCTAGCGCCAGAGCAAAGAGCCAGGACCTAAGCTAATTCAACCCATAGTATGTGCTACCCAGAGCAACAGGAGTCTGTAACGGACACATTTAGGAAGTCATATTCACACACGTCCCACAGTTTCGGTGGAATCACATCACTTACCCAGTATTATGGGAAGTCATATCCACGCATCTCTCCGTCTCAGCATCCTTACCTACCTAACATCAATCCAGCAAGTCCTCTCTCGACAAAGACGCGTCCCCGTCCCATTAGACAAGTGCGGATTCGTAATTACCTCCCTCCCGCTCCTTCTAAATCCAAAGTCAAAATCAAGCCTCACCTACACAAAGTCAAGCCTCGCTAAAATCACAAGAATCAGTTCCCTAACCGACAGACAGACAGACACCCAGCTACCCTACGAATCTTGAATGCTTCTTATAGTACTCGTACAGAGGTAGGATTAATATTTAATAGAAAAAGTGGTATATATCAAGAAGGATTTAGATTTTATCAGTAGACTTAGTTTTCATAAGGGGTGTTAATTACTTGCTTGTTTATTTCAAGAGGTCTTTTTTATCCCTCTAACGATGAAAAAGGGATGTCGTGTCTTATCAGTTTTCCTATTTACACTAGTACTTCCCAGTCAGTACTTTCCACCGCACAGAACCTGCATGCATATATAGAATAGAACAGCATCGTAAGATCTTACAAAAAAGGAGTGGTATATGCTAGGCTTCTACCCGTAGTCATTAGCTCCCTAGTTATCTGAATATAGCGCTAGCTGTTCTTGCACCCGTGACACTGGCCTTGTATATTGTTAGCAACACTAAAGAAACTATGTAATATACAATAAATCTGATATCCAACAAACCTATAAACCGACTGAAATAAAATAATAGAAAATCTCCACGATCCAAAGAAAAGAGTATTATAAATCATAGGATCATGGATAAGACACTGTACAGTAACACAGTAACATGGTTACAGATGAGATAAGATAAGGTTAAGGGATGATGAGATAGTATAGGTAGAGTAGGTAGAGTAGGTATAAATACTAGACAAGAAAGACAAGAACTCACCATCTCACCATCTCACAAAGAACACCAAAAAAAACTTGAAAATAAACAAAAACCAACGTACTGTATAAATACATCATATCCTAAAACCCCCCACAATCAATCTAAATCCAACCAATATCTCTTCCCCTCCCCTCCCC
>LT855419.1:970839-1001844 GCA_900184765.1 Hymenoscyphus fraxineus
CGCCTCCCATGCCCCCCACACTAACTCCGGGGCCCATAACCCCATCCACAACAACATTCGACATGATGGGTAGCGCGGCCTGCGCCTCGACCTTGCGGTAGAGACGAATGACGGTTTCAGCGTGGAAGGGATCGGTGGCGTGGACTTTGACCATGGCCTCGGCTTCGAATTTGAGGGCTTCGCGGAGGGTGAGACGGCGTTGGATGGTGCTTCCCGTGGTGCCGGTGGGGTCCCAACTTTCGCTGTCGGGGGCGCAGATGAGGGCGGTGGCTACGTCGATAACGACACCGCTACTGCCCGACTCCTTGACTTCTTCGATGATGGCTTGGAGGACGCGTTTTGCACCGCACATTTTGACGGCGACGAGGAGGAGACGGTGGGTGTAGTTTGCTGGGTTACCACCGACGTTTTGGCTTTCGCCCCATTGGACGAGGTTGGATATTGTGCTGCGGATGGTGGGTATGATTCCGCCGTTGGTCCAAGTTTCTAGCTCGGTGTGTTCACTTGCTGCTCTTCTTTCCCAGCCTAGATTGGAGCGGAGGGCTCGAGAAAGGGGCTCAACATCTTGCCGAGTAGGCTCGACGCGTTGGAGCCAACGGAGACTGTGTTCAAGATTTTTGGCGACAATGTTGAGGATTGAGTTGAGCATTTGTGATGCTTCTGTGTTATTTGAGATGGATCTTTGCTCCGTGATGAGAGCGGAGAGGATTTGAAGAACTGCGTTTGCGTCGCCCCGAGATTCCCAGAGATGCGCGGAAAGCCAGGTGATGCCGGGGATCAGAGAAGGCAAGAGGAAGGTATCGATAAGATATTCAAGTCCTCCTTTCAGACCTTCTTCAGCAAGATTCTTCGTGGCGCACGCAAGAACGATGTGATGAAACAATGTTGGCACGAGAAGATAAAAGTCTTGGGGGGGACAAGAAGACATCAGTTCATCACCAAGACCTCCGCTCTCATTGTCAAATAATCCTTTAATCCAACCATCAAGATGGTTTGTTTCTTGCTCTGTGAGATCCTCCATGGCGCGACTCAAATGGCCCTGGTTGAGAAGCTTAGCAATAAACGAGTCTGTAGAGCGAATGCCTAGATCCACAGTAGATAAACCATATCTATGCGTGAAAGAGAGAACCAGAAGCAGTATCGATCCAAATTCCTCATAAACAGGTTGATATTCTCCTTGATCATCGTCATATCTCCAATTATCAAGTAAATCGCAGATTGGCTGAAGAATTGTAGTGGGCTTGTCGAATAGTAACATGACATCGAGCGATGATGGTTTTCTCGCCAACTGACCACAAAGTCCTTTGAGTGTCATGGTGTCTTTATTCCCGCACAGTCGTCCAATGACCTACTTCAGTTAGCGAATATCTCCTTTGAAATAGGGGCTCGGCTGACCTCGGTAATCGCTTGACTGACAGCTCCAACGTTTCCATCCATATGCTCTAGCTCATCAATCAACCCTTCCGCTCTCCTTGGGTCAGACAAGCATTGTTGAACCAAATCCTCTTTCACATATCTCCCACCCGCAGGTAAACTTTGCATCGGAATGTCACCAAGCAAACCTTCGATACTTGATTCCTCAATCAACCCATGAAGACAGCAAGCAAAACAGAAGTCTTGCCGTACTGAATCGGAAAACATATTTCCCGTACTCGATTCATCAAACATGTTTGATAAAGTTGGGAAGAGATTGATGTCGACATGCTCCAGAGCTAATGTAATGCAGCTTTCTGAGGTCAGTGGTGGGTATAATGTAGCGGATAAGGTTGATAAAAGGAGAGGTATTTTGTTAATGAGAAAAGACCGTAAAATGGATATCATTGGTGCACGTTCATTACGAGAAGTAGCATCCGCCAAAATGTCAAAAGAAGCAAGAATAAGATCTACAATGGTAGATTGGGTATCACCCTGGAATGATTAGTTGAACTTCCGGTATTGTCGAGGGAAAACTTACTTGATACCGTGCGTGTAAATATGCAAAAATCGCAGAATCATCAATCAAAGGTCGTCCAACAAGCTAGGAATGGTCAGTATTTGTACTTTACAAAAAAAGGAGATTGGAAACCCACTAAAGAATTTAGATAAATGTACAACCCAGCTCTCGAATTTACCATTGGTAACTCCACAACCGCAATACTATCAATATTACCCAGCCCCATACTCTCATCCAGCATCTCATCAATTTCCTTATTCGCCGATGTATCTTTCTTCTCCACCGGCTCCAAAGCAATCAAAGTCTGCGTCCTAAAAACCTCCAATCTCGTAGCATTTTGCGGGCTGCCCTGTAGAAGTGTCGGAACAAAATTAGACAAAACCTTCGATAATTCCTTTCCCTTCCCCAGAGGAACTTTCCCTTTGCCAATCACTTCCAGAACCCTTTGGTTCTCCACCGCAGCAATGACCAACGTCCCCAAAGCCATAATCTGAGCGCTCAATTCCTCCATATGCCCCCCACCCAGCTCCAACATGCCTTGCGCAGCATTATACGCAGTCAAAATGATCTCCATCCATTGTATCAGCACAAGAATCAACTCGCTAGCCTCCTGCATATCCTTAGGCGCCGTTCCAGAAGCGATGATCTTCGCCAATCGGTAAAAGAGCATCTCCTCCGTCGCATAAGAATTCCTCCACCGCTTGGGTACCTCCTCGTCCTCTCCATCCTTCCCCTCCGCATTATCTTCTAAGCTCTGCGCATTATCATTGACGCCCGACGCAGTCGAATACCGTAAAAGGGCTCTCAGAACACTTGGGACGGTCACCAACTTCAACGCCAGCAAGCTCTGCACATATCGTGGCACTCGGGGATCGGGCGATGCGATACTCGATTTCGTAGGCCGAAGGAAGATATCACTGATGTGCGACGGGGACAATCGGTTCTTGGACTCGAGTATTTGGACGAAGGACTCGAATTTCTCAGGTTCCAAACGAGTCGCAAGGCTGTGATTGAGGAATGTTTGCCAGGCTGTGACAGCAGACATCGTGCTTGTTTTTTGGGGACTTTAGTGTGGAGTTGAAAAAGATACAATCCAATTTGGCACAAGCATTTTTGGTTAAATTCAATGTGTTGGAGGGGTACTTGTAGTTGTGAATAATGATGTAGGAATTCAAGAGTGAATGATGGACGTTGGCTGGAAATCGGTGGCTGATCTCACAGCCTTACAGTTCAGCCGTGTACTCAAGTACTGTACCTGTACTTAACAATCCACATTCACCAACTACACCCTAACACATGTACCACGTTCACTTCTAGATCAATTGGATTGTTCCAACATCGAAAATGTACTATGAATCATCTGATGGAAAAAAAATTGCATTCAACTGATGATGCATTAGAGTCTAATAACTCGCGCGCTGTACCGCACGGACTCCCCTATTCCAGCCAAAAAATCCCCAGCCAAACAAGTTCCCAACTTCAAATACAGGTATTCAGACAATTCATAAATCGTGCCACGTTCCTATGCATTCCAGTGTTCAAATGGGTAGTCGTGCCAAACGGTACCCTATCAATTCCCACCATATAATTATTCATCCGGTTCCCTCTTCACATGAGGAGAATGGTTCATCGTCTCCGGCGCTCGTGGACCCAACATCCAATCCTGCATAGCCAACCATTCGCTCCATGCCGACTCGGCCGCTTGTATTTCCACTTCCGACACGTCGACTAAAGGTTTCAAAAATGGGACCGTTTCTTGGGGCGACATATCATATGCCTGTTTGACCTTCATCCAGCTGGTACTCTTTGCTGCAAACAAATAGTTTCTTCGTTCAATTTCGTGTAAAGATCCCACTCCAGCAACCCAATTTTCACCAAAGAACCCATGTAATATGATAGGCGAATCATAACCCGTCACTATCAATCTCCTTATGTAAGGGATAAGTGAGCACGCTTGAGGCTCCCCTGTATGCTGGCTTCCTCCAAATCGTGGCTGTCCCATATGTCCTCCCATTTCTGGACCGGCGGCACGTGGGGAAGGAGAATTTGATGACATGACGGGGTTAGGCTGCTTCTGAAAAGGTAGTTGGATGTTTAAGAACGCGGCTAGACTTTGAACGGGGTCGGAGTGTTGAGCCACGTCTAAGAAGTATCGCCGGCAGCTCTTGAATTCCTCATACCACTCGAAATGTCGAAAGTGCGGGTTCGTTGCACGATGCTGCATGGTTGAAGGACTGCCATAGTTCAGGTATGAGACGCCTTGCATGCCCTGGCTTGACGGACCTGGTTGTGAGTTGAAGGCCATTCTTCTATGCTGTGAGTGGTTTGATTAGTCGGAATACCTGGACCGAGAGGAAGTAGTTGGTAATCGTTGGGTTTGGAGAGAACACAGGCAGATCCGACGCACCGCACCTGGGCAGATTTCTGAAGCAATTCAGAAAAACGTACCTCATATATATGAGATTGCCTTTCGGATCATGAACGCGACCGAGTGATCAGATATCAGATCACAGCTTTCAGGGGAAGAATCTGAAGGGCATGCCCTTCATCGAGCAGCAGGTGTTGCGCGAGGGGAGGAGTGGGAGATAGTGGGGTTGAGGTACGAGCGCGCTATGACTTATCGAGGTCGTCGGGGTCTTTTTATCAGGACGCGGTTCCCTGGTCCCTGGTCGCTGGGCCGGCGAGATGGGGTCGACGTAAATAATGCGTCAGTTCCGTACGAGTATCCGTGAGACACGAAGGTGAGGGATCAGAAGCGTGTGATTGCGATTGTGATTGGGAGTGCGAGTGCAACGATGAGGAGATGTAGAGATGGTAGGCCATCACCTCTGGTCAGGGCGGAGGAGGGGTGGTTTATATATCAGTGGCAGAGGGGCAGGGGGAAGGGGGAAGGGGTGGGAGCAGAGGGCATGATGGAGAGAGGATGAGAGGAAGAGGGAAGAGGGAAGAGGAGGCAGAAAGCAAAAGACGAGAGAGACTTTCCTTTGGGCAGACGACAGGCAGTAAGAGGAGGAGGAGGCTACAGGAGGCTACCTAGGTAATTCGGCGCACAGGATGGATGCAATACAGTAGCTACAGTGCAGTGTAGCTACAGTGCAGTACAGAACGTGGGTGAGTGAGTACCCAATGCCCAGGTAAGAGATGGCAAGAGCAAGGGGAGGTTGCAGAGGAGCATACTCGAGTACGCTTATCCAATGGTCTACCTAGGTAGGTAGACACCGGGAACGAGGGGGGAAAGAGCCCACATCTGTGATCCCGGGCTTGGATGATGGGGATGCATCAAGAAATTCTTCCTCAGCATCAACATCAAAATTGGGGGATGCGGTGGATGGCGCTCTGAGGCGTTACAGGTAGCCTACAAGAAAGAGGAACCCCACCATCACCACCATCCTCAATCACTCCTCAGTATCCCCTCGCCTCCCCTGTAGCTGTGGCTGTAGCCGAGACCGCGTCCCTATGCCTATTGGAGCGCAGCAAATCGCAAATTCTCCGTCTCACGAGCTTCATCACCATAGAAGAGTCCAAGCATACACTTTCAGGGTCTCAGTATTTTGTACGTGTACTCGTACTCGTACGACCAGTTCCTCTGATCGCTGCATGGTGGCCGGTTCAGGCTCCGGATGGCCATACGAGGCTGGGGATAGGGACGGCCATGGCGAACCACTGCGCACCTACAGCAGCTTATGCACCTCATGCGACCGTCCAAGACCATGGAGCCTGACGATGCATGGTCAAGAATTTCCCGCCGGAGTCCTGAAAGCCAGGCTGCCTGAAGATGGAAGACGGGACATGGAAAACAGAAGCTCATGACGATACAGGAGGATATTCTGCATGGAATCAACCACCAAAATAGAACAGTCTGCGTTGCTCTGCGGTGCGGTACGGACGGCGATCAGATAGATGAGGCCATCACAGTCATTCTGCCTCTCCATGTTTTCATGCATGAGATGAGGCGCGGTGTTTGATTTTTCTTCCTCCACATCCAACAAACGAGCCCATCAAAGCTCCGAGAAATCTACGGAAATGCCGTATACAATACTACCATGATCCCTATCCTTGAGAATGCTCGGAATACTTTCTTCTTTCTTCCGACCAGATCCATCCTCTCATCTCATCTCTTTCGAACGCCAATATCAGAGACAATGGAAGTCGTTGGAACTCTTCCGTTGGCAGAAATCTCCGCGAGAGACTAAAAGAGGGACAACGAGATGCGCCGACCATTAATTTTCCGTTCTCCTCCTACCCAGCCGGGAAAGGCATGGTAGCCAATACAACCCCTTTTGCGTCAGTGGAGAAGGGAAGTCATTCATCCGGTTCAACACCTGTCGGGTCGAGAGAGAAAATCTACAGGAGACTATTTTTGCAAACGCTGCCATGGAAATCATCATCAACGTATGGGCATGTCCATATCGAATCGCGTATCAAGTTTACCATCCGGTGTGGGACAGCGATGCAGCCTGGCGTGTGCTCTCTTTTCTGGTGGGAACAATGTTGTGCCTTCTCATCCGCGTCCAATCCAGGTTCTTGGGACGCCTGCAGGTATTATTGTTGGTACGGAGTGTTAGTGTCGGTTCTGTTGGTCCTCGATTAGAGTATCACGACCCAGCAAAACTGCCACTACCCGCCCCCAAAAGTAATCTCGTCCCGTCACGGTTGCAGGACTCGACCCACCAGATTGGAGACGATGTTGGAATCCCAACAATTGCCGACGCCCACCCCTCCACGAAATTCCCCCATGTTCAGAGTACGGCAACCGCCGCGTACGGGTGGCATTGTATGGCTATGTTTCCTGGTACCAAAACACTCGATGGCCTGGTGAAAGGCTTCAATCCCTCCTGACGATCATATTAGCATTGAAAGCCTTAGTTGATAATAGGTACACTTTGGGCCCTTCTAGATCTACGTGACCAGGAAGGCTTGCACCAAAAAGTCAAACATCACCCATTCAGAGTCACGATTGATTGTCTGCAAAGGTTCCGGTACACCCTCATCTATCAGCTGCATCTCATAAGCAACATCGTGGCTGAACCAGACATTGGCAACTGGCTCCCAGAAAGCCTCAACCGGGTTCATCTGTGTGTGTAACGCCATGATACTCGCATTTCCGGCTCTGAATTTATCACAAAATGTCAATATTGACATATCAGTTATGATCAAATTTTCTTCGGCCTTGGCCACGTGGAAAGAGAAGAATTGATTTGCAATTCCAAATTGTTCTTTCCAGAGTACCTATTAGATTAAAACTGGGTCACGAGTTGCAAATCTCAGCCTTGAATTGCTTCGAGCAACCATTCACGATCGGTATTTTACCCGTCAATATCACTCTTGACTCATGCTGTTCATCCTCTTCCTCTTGCAGTTTATCAATTTCGGTATTCGTTGTATCCGAAGTTGCCAACCTGCTTTTCAGGTTCTTTTCTTCCTACCAAATGATATGCCAAGACTAACCGAACCCTTCTATCACTGACTTTATAAGTATATCATATCACAGTTCGCCGATCTTGTCCTTCGTTTCCAAAAGTGTTCTCAAGAGATCTTGGTTCTCCCTCTATTCAGGCAGGTATGATATTTTGATATCATGATGGAATGGTAGTACGGCCGTCGATCCACGGCTTCTCGGGTGACACGACAAGATAACCGAAAGGGCTGGTAAGCCTATATCGGCCTTCATCGGACCTCAAGGAGGCTGCCGCGTCGGGTACCTTTTGCTCCGCGCTCGTCACACATTGGATATATGGTCCGCACGAGGGCTCCTGGTAGCGCAAGTCATACTTCAGAAGAGATCTGTGGTATCTTGATAGCGTTCTTTCTGCTTCTACCCCACATTCTTTCGTCGATCATTCGTCATAGGCCCGCCTCTTTTGTCTCCTGCCATGTGGCTGTGATCAGTAATCGTTCTCTTCGCGTTACATATTTTGGCGATTCGATACGCGTTCATTATCTACGAGTATTCAGATCTTCTCCATCGAGGTAGTTGGGAACCCTCCTTCGACGGAGAAGGTATCAGAACTCGGAATCCAAGCCAGCCGGTAGCAAAATATTGGGAAGAGTACCTGATGTATTGCAACCTTATTTCTGAAAGGGGTTATCATTATACGGCAGCTGTATGTGCTCAGAGTTCAGGTACTGTAGGAATGTAAGGTGTGATTGTTCCCACGCACACTTTGCTCTCAGCCAATCGATGTAAGTTTACTTCCTCATCCTAATGAAGATGTACTGTACATCACACCTCCCTCTCACAAGGACCGTTATCCATCAATCTCCCACCTCCCCTGTTCCCGAAATCTTGGATCTCAGCCATTGGATATCAGACAACGGGTCGCAAATAACTCGAGGCGAAGAAGAAGTTTCCAGCTAGCCACTGGAAATTCAACACATTCAGACGTCACATTTACAAGAGAATTGACCTGAATATCTTGCCTTTCCCGGCCATAGCCAGAATCCATTCATATTGCGTAATGGCACCCAAGGAAAATAGGGGACCTGCTGTACAAGGATTGTGTTGTATCCAACCTCGCCCCCACCTCACAAATGAGGCTCTTCAGTCCAACCATCCATCCACCCCCACTGACCAGATTACACAACATCTCCTCTAAGCGCCCCTCCACTCATTTCATCCAACCATTGCATCCCATCCCATTCCTTTGACATCAATTGCAAAATCCCA
Organism: Hymenoscyphus fraxineus; assembly: GCA_900184765.1. Classification (NCBI taxonomy): domain Eukaryota; kingdom Fungi; phylum Ascomycota; class Leotiomycetes; order Helotiales; family Helotiaceae; genus Hymenoscyphus; species Hymenoscyphus fraxineus. The sequence goes on from LT855419.1 coordinate 979,440, forward strand.
CCCAAGAAATTCTCTTATTCCCACCAATTGACTAATCAACTCAATTCAACATTTTTTGCCAGCTAGCCCTATGGTTACAATACAAAAAAATATTGGAAGGTGGGAATTGAGAATTGGGAAATGGGAATTGGGAAATGGGAAATGGGAAATGGGAATTGGGACTTGGGAATAATGTGGCGTCGAAGACGACGCCTGAAGCTGGTCTTGGTTTTCGGCGGTGGAATAGGTTGGAGGCGTAGAAGTGGTATGATTTAATGGTGAGATGGAGATGGAGTGATTGTGAGACTTTGACTTAACTGAGAGTATGAGTGCATATACAATTATTTGTTTGCTCGTTTTCGTATTATAATACCGTGACAACCCGGTATCAACAAATAGCAGATTGGAATAAGCAGGACTTAGCAAAACTACTTTTCCAGTATGCCTGCCATTCAAAAAACTTCTACGGGTCGATCCGTCCTTAGGTAGATAGGTCGAAAGAATCGCCTCGCACGAAATACAAAATCTGAATACGGGATCCTACCTAGGTGATATTTGATATTATTTAAGAGATTACTCGTTGTAAGGTCTCGCTTTACCGGGTTGATGGTTTACTGTGTTGTACTGTACTAGCCAAGTTATACGAGGCATGTGCCACTTTTATGTAAGATGTTTTATGAGAGTAATGGCTTTTAGGTGGGTTTGTTGTTTGATCTGAGAGGAGAGGAGGAGAGGAGGGGGTTGATTTGTTGGGTTTGTGAGGTGGGTTAGGTAACTTGGGGTTTGGGATTGGTTGGGTGTGTGGTTTGTTTGTTTGGTTTACTACGGGGGGGGGTTATATGTGGTATGCGGTTGCGATGTTTTGTTACTGCTTTAAATTTTTACTATTTTGATGCTTCACCTCTTCACCTCTTCACCTCTTCACCTCCTCATTCCTCTATTACTTATTCAAACAAGGATAATTCTCATTTACGTATAATATACTAAGCCCTCTTATCGGAGCAAATTTCTTAATATAGTATGGTAACTCTGAGTTTCCAAAGCGCCCGATATAGTAATGTCTCTTTATACGTACCTAAATCTTACTGTGATTACACGGTAAGGTCTTGATATCCTTACTTGCCGAAGTACCGAAGAGAAGATAATATGGTGGGCAGTGGCGAGCCGGAGATATATGGAGCCCAATTAGAATACATAAACAGAAAGGTAATCGCCGTAAGGTCTTCTCGAGCGAAAGATAAGGCTAGCCGAGAAGACCTCCAGGACCATCCAACCACTATCCAGATCAAGAGCTCGAAAGTGGAAGGCGAAAAGCAGAAGAGAGATGACTTACATAATAGAGGCTCATGACGGTTCCCCCATGTCTGCGAAGATATAATCACAATCATATACCATTCCATCGTATCATACCCAAAAAGTAAATTATCAAATCTCAAGGGTTAGCTTCCGCGTCGATCTTCTTTATACTGAAGAGGGTACAGTAATTTTCCACTTGTCAGAGTACGATGGTATACCAAGAGCCTCGACGCTGGTTAAATTAAATATATCTTCACACTATTGGGGGATGAGAATGTGAGGTACAATAAGGGATCAAAGAAAACTTTGCTATGCTCCCATTGAGATCTAGGACTTGGGTTGATATCCTCTGGCAATTATGTCGGTGGAAGCTTCTTGCTCGGTGCGAGGAGATTTGTGGTCGTATGTTTATTGTTTATTGTATATGTGCTGTAGTACATACGTTAGAGTAAATTGGGCTTGGTTAAAATTAGAGGGAAATGTATATTTGTTTAAGAAACGATGACTGTGTGTTTTTCCGACACGAAAGGTTTCATCTGCTAAAATCTTGCCCTTTCTGGATGGGGTTTTGGTTATATTTACGTTGTTTTGATCATGCTTATTGCTTTGAGGTTATTTGTTGCGTTTTTATCGAGTCTTCTGTTTTTAGTGGATGATTTTATATTCTTGGATAAAGAATTGGGATATTTGAGTAAGGTATTTAATCAGCGGAGACTAAGAGGTTAGGGATGAGAGATATGCTTATATTTCAAAGGTTCAGGTGGTGAGGTTTATAATGGGTGTTAAGACTCTATGTTGAATGGTTTGAACACCTACACTTCGGGATGGGAGATGGTCTTGTTGCGGATTTGAAGGTCTTGATATCTAAACTCAAGACCTGCGACGGGATTTTCTTAGTGCTTACGGTTGTGGGATATTGAAGCTTCGGATATTTTTGTTAAGCGGCTATGGTCGGGAAGTCTATAAGAGTGTTATGAGCAAGAAATGACTGTCGTTATAGATTTCGACAAAAGAAGATTTATTAAGAGAAGCGTAATATCAATATTCACGTTTTTCCACCGGAAGGGAGAAAGGAGATTTACTCTAAAGTGATCAAGAGGGATGGAATGAAATTGGATCTCGTTGTAGCTCCATTCCCAAAATCACTTTTCTACCAAGAGGCACCTAGTTTGAGGCTAACGAACATTTAATCATTATCACTGAAAGAAATAGAACAGCAATCTCTAAATGAATGTATAGTAGCCCGGCGAGTGGTAAGGTTTTGATTTGTATCAAGGTAGTATGCACCGCCTGTACTTTTCGATGTAAGATTCACAATTAGCCTCACAAGCGATTCGGGATTTCCTCTAAGCGAAGTCTCATGGTACTTTGCCTCTATAATAACAATTACTAGGACTAAAATTGGATACCCAATTATGCTTCTCCATCTCAAGTGGGTTTGTGTTATCACGAGAATTTTGTTATAGGACCTTGACATCTTTGTGTAGTCGAATTTGCTTACGCGAGAAGGAATCGAGGAGGCGTGTTACAAATCGCCATCATCGTTGAAAGTGTGAATTGCGAGCATATTGGTCTGGCGAGAGAGTGAACCTAAGAGGAAACTTTGAAACAGAAAGGGTTGTCGAGGATTGGTTTAGACACCGAGAGTTGAAATTTTATGTGGAAGTGGGCTGAAGCAAAAGGGGGACTGTATCGGAATACCTTAGACGCCTCATAGTGATTAGGTGTTATTTATTAGGCTTTTGACGCATGGCTGGACTCTTGAGTGACGATTTTCTAGTATGAGGTTGTTCGAGAGCTTGATGATGTATTAACATATTTGTGGATATTAGGCAGCAAAAGACTTCTGTCAGAAGTATTTCATGCTTTTTAAGGTACAGCTGCTGTTTTCGAAACGAGCAGCGTAAGAAATAATTAGAGTAGAGTAGAGTAGTAGCACCTACTCTACTCTACTCGCTAAGTACTTGAGTAATACGGAGTAAGTCGGGCCCAGCCCTGGCGAGCCGGTTCGACAGCTCGAACTTTGCGGGCCACCTATATAAGGTATACGCGATAGAGCCAGAGCCTGAGCCCGTGTGAGGAGTTGTACGAGACATATTATTGTACTTGTTTAAACGTTGAATCAATCTTTTGAAAGAGAGTGATTTGAGACGAAGGAGTAGCCTGTTTAAGAAGAAATTGCGCTTTGTGAGCGTACAACAACAATCAGTGATTTGTTGTGGTTGTGGACAAGTGATCGAATGGATCAAACGATATATGCAAGCTTGCTTAGTCATACGCAAAACACATTCTATAATAGAGCGCTTTAGTGTCGAATATCCCGTCTCTATCAATGGTTATGATCTATTGAGAAAAATAATAATAAGGAATAGGAGATAAGAGAGCTACTCTTTAATGACAATTATTTTATACTTTAGTGACGTTTTGGTTAAGTTACTACTACTTAAGTAGTTGAGTAGTTCTTTCATACACTGGAATGAGATAATCTGAAAGATTTTATCTTGATCTTTTCTGTCTTCAGGCTTGTTTAGATGTCACCAAGCATCAGACTCTATTATTGAATTTTGTCTGATAGTAATTCAACTTGTGTTCTCATAACAAGGGACACGAACATTTATAGTGCTTTTCTAGAAGCTCGAAAGACCAAAATCTCAAGCAAAGAGTTCAACTTTCGAAATACATTCTGGACTGTCAACATCGGGTTGAAACGCGGGCTTATTGCCTCTTTAGGAATTGACCCCTGATCTTGTACATCTGTAGCGGGAAAGTGGGGTGGCACAACAAGCGAGCGGCGCGAATAGCGAACTTCCAATGGCTGAAGAATGTCACGAAGTAACGCTGTCGATGCAGCTATTGGCCCCCAATGTTACAGTACAGTACTCGATTTCTTTCTCAGTGGAGACTATTAATATAACCCTGTTTTGGTACGCGGCTCAAATTGTGCGGCGGGGTTTGAGATACAATACTCGACCGCCATTTTCCCAGCCTGCTTCTCCATGTTCTTCCCCATTCCTTCCCCATTGCCACCAACTTCGAAAGATTGATTCCAGTGATTCAGTGACCCCGCTTTGGATTCCAACACCATGGCTTCATCTTCTGATGACGGCAGTGATGCTGCTACGCTCAGATTGACCATTGTCGCTCTTGCAATTTCGGTTGCGGCGATGTTACTCTCCACGCTTCAAGCCTTGTTGGCCTACTTGCAATTCGACAATAGCGAAGTGGGTCGGCGAAGATGCTCCGCTGAAGTGATGGGGAAACTATGGGCTAGTAGAACTACAAGGAAATTCAAATGGCGAGAGTTTAGATACCAAGTTTTCTTTGAAGTTCCCGTGTTTTACACTGCTGAGCCTGGGTAAATATATCTACCGACTACAATGAGGATTGCCAGTTTTGACATTTGATAGAAATACTAAGGGCCCACTCACCAGAACGAAACCAGAAGTATCATTCCTCGACCGTATTTGGTCAAGAAAGACCAACACCACCAACGCAGCGCAAGACCTAGAGGATCTGGAGGTCATTGAAGTCGAAGAACATGTACACCCTATTTTCAAAATTACCGGCACTGAATCTTCTTGCCAACTTACCATGACACCTTTCAGCAACGACGAGGAGCCATGGGCGGTTCATACGGCAGATGATGAAGGCTGTTCATGGATTTTTCTGTTGGACGCTTTGCAGGAACAAGAGAGACTATCTCGAGGGTGGGATAAGTCAGCACATGGTGGGAAAAAGCATACAATCCTTTATTTGTTTCAACGAAAGATACGTTGCTGGGACTTCATGCCTCTGAATATCACGAAGCCATTTGCTACCACAACAATTTGTCACTGGGTGGAGATCGTATCAATGTTGGGTCTCGTCTGGGTAGAATTTGACGTGAAGAAATCCATCTTGAATGCAGAAGGGAATGGCTACATGGCGAAAAGCGAATACATGCCAGGTCTGGGGATTCTCACCAGGTTTTCTCGATTAGGGAAACCGCAACACAGGGAGAATCGAATGATTCCTTGCACCGAGATAAAGAAGCTTTGTTTCGGATCGGTTCCTTCGCTCTTTGAAGATCCAGTGTCGAAAAACGGTCTTCAGTTTGGTCCGGGAAAACTGGAGTCTTGTCTTGCGCGCTTATTGCCAGAACTTGCTGATAAGCAACGAAAGCTCATAGCACAACCAAGAGAAAGACCCCTAGTATTTCCATGTGAGTTCAACAATTGATAATTTTCACTTATTAGTTTTGCTAATCCCATGTCAGACACCTTTGAGCTACTGGGCATGGTAGCCAAATCGGTACATCTGGCAGGCTCCCGATTCCGAAGGCTACCAAACCCATGCGCAGCCAGGTGGACGCCGCATCTCGATTTCTCCGCCTGCCTCAAATTCTTCGGCGTTCATTTGAAAAGTCAAAGCTTGGGGGATGACGACCTCACAAAGGAACTCCAAGGTCTGTTCAGAAAAGGCCGATTGTACGGGAACTTTTTTGGACCAACTTTAGAGCAGAAGATTTCGGCTTATGGTTTTTACGCTGATGCTTATAACAAATTAAAGAAAGAAACATATACTCAGCCGGGTACGGAGGGGCAAAAAGAAAGTTCCCATGTAAAGGAGAGCCGAGAGAGATATAACGAAAACCATCTGGATATGCTTGATACCCTTCATGAAGCGTTGGGGGTAGTAGAGACTACACTAAGAGAAAGCATGCTCGAGGACGTCCGCCAGGTCCTGACATTGCATTTCACAGCAGTTTTAGATCAGCAGGAAGATCTTGAAAAGGAGCTGGAAAAAGCGACTCTCGATAACCCGAAGGAGAAGATACTCTTGGACTTCTACTTTAAAAAGATCTACCCCAAGGTGGTCGAAGCAGAAGATTGGAACGGGCGAGCTTCAAATGGTTCAATGGCTAGCGATGCATCGACGCTTTGTTCAAACTCGGATAGAAGGAGTGCGGTGTGGCTCGCTTTGATGTTTAGATTGTGGTCGTGGATGTTCTTGCACGACTTTAATTCGGAAGACAGAATGATTGAAAGAAGCGAGTTTATGGATAACAGGTTGCCTGTGTATATTAGTTGAGAAGTACAGTACTTGCTATAGAGGAGAATTTAATATTGACTAGTTACTTCTAATCCCCTGCTTACTATCCAGCTTTACCTAATTAGTCCTTTGAGAATTCTGTATATTATTATTTGTCTTACGCCGCCAGGCGTATAGCCTACCCTAAGGGTATACGAAACTTCTACGAATCTAAACTCTAGCTATTACTAACTAGCTCTATAGGTCTTACCTATCTTCTTCTCTATAGTAGCTGTCGAATACTAGGTGTAGGGCTTATCTACCCGCTTAGTAGCTAAGAATAAATTCCCGGGTAATAGTTAGGGCTTAACTAATAAAGTATAGGGATAAAGAAAGAAAGAAATAAGCAAATAACGATTAGAGTCTAGTATTATAGGGACCTCTATTAGAGACAGCGCTACTATTTCCTAGGGTGCGGCCTCCCTTATAGTACTCCCTACTTACTTAATATGTCCGACAGCCCTTCCGCCTATTAATCCTCTCTCCTTTCCCTTTTAAGCTTAAGAGTTAGTCGATACTTACTTAGACAGTTAAGCGAGAGTAGCTAGGCGATTATTACTAGAGCCTTTTCCTTACTATATAGGGCGCCTTTAATATCCCCGAGGCTAGTAGCTCTCTATTTATCTAGGTCTCTCTAGAGTCTAGTATAGTTATCCTATAGCTTAAGGTAGTAGAGTATAAGGTAACTAATATTCTTAGTTCTAAGGTTATACCTATAGTATAGGGTAAGTTAATTTAGGACCCTCCTATTAAATAAGAACTCTCTAAGGCCTATCTTTCCTATCCTTACCTAGACTAGTAGGGAGCTCTTTACTTTTAAGAGGTTCTTATATAGTTCTTAAGGTTACTAGTTACTATTAAAGATATTAATATTATCTGTTACTTCTAGTCGCCTTCTAGGGTAGAGTTCTCTTATCTATTAATAGCTAGCCTAGATCCTTATAGCCTAGTCTCTTATAACTACCTCCTTTTTATTAATAGACGCCTTCCTACTCCTAAGCTAATCTTTAAGCTAACTATTCTTTACTTTAGCTAACTAGGGTATTAGTAGTTATACTAGTACTAGTCTCCCCCTTTTTCCTTTAAGGAGCCTCCTTTAGATCTTTTTATATATATCTTAAATAGCCTTACCTACTAGGAGGTTCTAGTATACTTTCTTAAATTTAGTAACCCTACTATTTAGGTATAGGTTAATAGAGGTATAGTCTCCTTTAACCTTAAGATCTCTAATAGCTATTATTCTATAAGCTCTTATAATAACTTAAAGGTACTTATTTTAGTAAGGCGGAAGGGTCCTTATTATACCCTTAGTCTTTCTATCTCTTCTAGTTTAATAGTACTATACTAATACTCTATATACTATTATATTATATATAACTACTATATATACCTAGTAAGACCTATTAAAATCTATACCCTATATCTTTACTAATAGTCTAGTAAGGGCGAATATCTAGGTAGTTAGTTTCTTATAGACAGCTTCTCTATAGGCTTTCTAGTTTAGTTTCCTATTAAGCTATACTCTAAGGAATTAGATACTCTCCTTAGAGGCTAGGGTAGCTAATCTAAACTAGACTATCTCTAGGTAGGCCCTTCTTATTCTTATAAAGTAAATAAGTTTACTCTTCTCTAGTCTAAAGGCTATACTCCTTTTACTAGCCTACTCCTAATAGATCTTCTATCCTTCCTTAAGTATTCTTATATTATTCTCTATACTAGTTAAGATAGCTAGTAGGTTTATATTATTTAAGAATCTAACTATTNGGGTTAAAATAAAAAGAATAAATAGGATAGGAGAGAGGATTAAGCCCTAGAGGACCTCTTATTAGAGATATTATTCTACTATATATTTACTATTAAAGTATAGTATTACCTTTCTATTAGTTAGGTAGCTTTTTATCTAGATAACTACCTATCTTAGGACCCCCTTTTCTTAGAGTATATAGAGGAGCTACCTATAGTCTACTCTATTATATACCCTAGCTATATCTAGCTAGGCTAGTAACATATAGTACTTATTCTACTATACTATATAGATACTCTAAGTAACTATTCTAATTACTATTTTAGTATTTTAGCTAGATCTATTACCTATTTATATATTAGGTAGTATATCCTCTACCTTAGCTAGGCGTATAAGGTAGTTTATAAGAACTTTCTTAATTACCTTTCCTATAGTAGAGAGTAGTATAATCGGTCTATAGGCCCTAGCCTTAGATTTTTCTTCTTTTATCTTCTTAGGCTTCTAGAGTACTACTACCCTTACTCTCCTAAACTAGGTCGGGAAGTGCCGGAGGAAGAAGCTAGCCTCTATAATAGTAGTAAGAGTAAGTCGGAGTAGCTTACTATACTCTTAAAGGAATCTATTTATAAGTATATTAAAACCTTAGGCCTTCTATAATACTAACCTTATAGCTATAGCTATATCTGCTTTAGATACCTCTTATATAAGGTAGTATTAGGCTAGGAAGCTATCCTCTTTAAATTACTAATTAGGTATACTAGAGTAGTCTACTAATAACTCTAGAAAGAACTTTTCTAAGAGTATTCTAGCCTTTAAGGTATAGGTATTACCTATTACTCTCCTATCTATTAAGACTAGTCTAAGAAGGGCTAGGGCCTCCTATTAAAGGTAGCCTTATAGCCTTACCTATTTTTCTAGTTTCTAAAGCTAGCGATTATTATAGGAGGCCTCCTATAGTACTCCCCTCTAGCTCTTAGTCTAGGCCTATTAAGTAAGTCTCTTAAGTTTAGCTAGAGATTCTTATCTCTAGGTATTAGTACTCTTAGTCCTAAGGCGCTTCTAGAGCCTATCTCGGGCTTTTACCTTAGATAAGGCTCTCTTTACTTCCTTATTCTACTATTATATTACTCTTTTATTATTTAGTTTCTTAGGAGAAGTAGAGAGCCTAGCTATCTCCTAGAGTTTTAGTATAAGGTAGTTAACTACTTCCTCTAGCTCCTTAACTATTCTAATTACTAGTATTATTATTAACTCTACCTTAGTAATAACTCTAATCTTATCTATTAGCTTCTAGCTAAACCTTAGAGTAGGTTCTACTAGGGGGGGGGTTTTAAGGTTAATTTTAATAAGTTAACTCCTATAGTCTAAGTATAGTAAGCTCTTACTTTATCTCTAGGTTATAAAGGTCCCTAAGTAAATAGCTAGATCTATAGTAGAGTCCCTCTAACCCCTATCCTCTAGTCTTATTACCTTACTAAAGGGAGTAATTAGGTTAAGATCCTATTCCGCTATTAGCTATAATATGTATTCTAACGCTCGGTTAGTCTAGTAGTATCTATTTTATTCTAGGTTATAGATATTAAAGTTACTTATAAGAAGGACCTATTCCTAGGATCTCCCCCTTTCTATAATCCTAGTAATAAGTAAGGTTTTACTTAGTAGGTAGTATATAGAATATATTATAATAGTTGTTTACTCTATACTAAACTTAATAAGGGCCTAGTTTTAGCTAGCCTTATATAACTATATAGGTATAGGGTACTATCTATAGATAAAGAGTAGAGCCCTACCCGCTTCTTAGATAAGGTAATATCGCGATCTAGAGGGGTACCTTAGTAAGTCTATTAAGTTATTCTATAGTAGTTCCTATATAGAGAGAATATTAGCCTTTATATTAAGGGCTTTAATATAAGCCTCTAAGCTCTTATATATATTCTAGTAGATTAGCTATACTATTATAAGGTAGACCTAGGGATATTATCCTTATTAGTTTCTAATATCTCTATATTAGAGGTTTATAGGAATCCTAAGATATCCTATCCGTTTCTCGAGCCTGCCCTATATAGGAGGATTAGTTGCCTAACTAGGTTAGTAGAACTAGATCTCTTATATTTCCTTAGTTTAAAGGGCTTACTAGTTTACTATTAAGGTCCTTCTTATAAGCCTCTAGTATATATAGCTATTATATCTCTATAGTTATTATAGTCTAGAGTAAAGGTAATAGCTCTATCTAAGTATCTTACCTTAGTAAGCTTTACTTACTCCTAGGCTACTAAGTAGTCTCTTATAGTAAAAGAGAAGTAACGCCTACTATAGTTTATATACTTTAGGTCTATACTCTATTTCTTAACTAGGTATTCTTCTTTACTTATATATACTATATAGGTATAGAGTATATACCTTACTTCCTTTTTATAGTATCTAGAGTTATAGCTCTATCTCTAGTACCTATAGTACTATATTATATTAACTTTTAATATATATCTCTTATAGGGGAAGTATTAGTTCTCCTAGAGTAGGCCTCTCTTATAGAGGGTCCTTACCTCTTTAATAGTAGCTACCTTAAGGATAAGGTTTATATTTATTTAGGTTCCCCTATTTAGGCCTTAGGCTCTTATCCTTATTACTTTAAGTATCTTAACTTATAACCTATAGCTTATCTAGTCTAGTATCCTTACTAGTTTATTATTATAGAATATATTTAGAGGGAAGTGTTTTACTAGTACTACTATTATTCTATAGGCTACCTTAGCCCTATCCTTAAATATATTCTTTACCTAGATAGTATCTCTTATAAATTCGGCCTATCTATTACTCTTAAATCTTACTATTATATCCCTTAAGGGTAGAACCCTTATAGCTATTACTACTATACCTTTCCCTACTATAGTATTCTTAAAGTTTATAGCTATTATAATTTCTATTATTATTCTACTCTATAGGTTCTTACTTATAGAGCTACCTTATACTATAAGCTTATAGAACTATCTAGTTAGGAGTATATACTCTTATACGCTCTCTAGCGGTTTAGTATTCTATATAATATTTACCTATAATATTAGTTAAGAGAGAGGGCCTCCCCTCTCTCCTTAGGCTACTTGTCTATACCCTAGTTACTAGTCTAGAATCTCTTTTATATCCTTCTTAATCTAATTCTTTATTAGTTATTTATCTCCCTCTTCCTTTAATACCCTATATCCGCTTACCTTTATAGCAGCCCTAATTATCTTCTTAATATCCCTATTCTTAGCTACTAAGAATCGGACGGTTTATATTAGGCTCTCCTTAATAGTATCCTTCTCGATCGCTCCCTCTATTCCCTTTCTACTAGGCTCTCCTATATTAGTTAGTTTAATATTTATAGTTTAAGGTACTCGGGGGGTTATAGGCTTAACTAGCGGTAAGCTCCTACGACCGTCGACAATAATACCGTTATCGGGTATTACTATAACTTTGTAATTTAGCTAGTACCCTAGTATAGAGTATTAGGACAGCTTTCTAGGAGTTTTTAAGAACTTTCTAAAATTCGTGTTTTTTAAGAATTCTGTATATAATTCTACTTAACGCGTGTTTACTTTGTCTACGAAATTAATAATCATAAAACAAGTGTTTTCCTTAGCAAGCCCCCCCTTTTTTATTTCTCGCTTATACATCTTAGACAAAAGAAACGCTTAGACAAAAGAAACGAAACTTTCTCGTCGCTCTCCTTAGAACAATTCGCAAGTCAATGTAACCTAGAGTAGTTATTCCACTAATCTAGCAAAGTATAATATAACTAGTATTCTAGCTACTAGTATAAAATTTTATTCTTTATTAACTCTTTCATAGTCTTAAAAGCATCTATTAACAATTATTACCTTAAGAGTAATAAAGAAATCAAAGTAGTTAAGTAACAATTAAATATATTTCTATCATGTATTGACTGTATAATTCTTATTTTATAAAATTATCTCAAAATAATAAAGAAATTACTTTCAAACAAGTACTTTAAACCAATTTTATCTAATTAGTACGGACATAAATACCTATTTATTTTTATTATTTCAGAGTATTTGAGAACTGTTGTTCGGTGAATTAAGTATAGAGCATAGAATCTAACTAATTATATTATTAGTGAACGAAATATTCGTTATATAGTAATTAAGGAAGGTAGCTGGAGTTAGTGTGTACTTAGGCAGGTTATGCAATTCATTCCCTTTTAAGTCCACGTTACAATATAGGAACTGAACAGTGGAACCTTCGAATTCTTGGTACGCGTTTCATTTGCTCAGGCAAGAGCAAAACCACTACCGTAATCTATCCCGTAAGCATCCTCAATGCAAATGACTCCACTCTATTCCGAAGCAACCATTCCATCTCATGTTACCATCATTGCAATCTCCATACAGCATAGCAGAATAAAAACCAGCAAAACATCTCAAGCACGTACTCAAAACAATTCATGAAGACAAAACCCTCGCCTGCATCGCCTCATCACGACCAATAGCGAACCAACCGAATCCTCCACCTATGGGTCTCAAAGGGTCCAGTGTTGATTGCAGTTGTATTTGTTCTGGTAGTTGCGGGCTAGCATGTACTCCTGGTGGGATGAATGAGAACTCTGTGTTGGGGCTGCTTGCTTTGAAGGAGAATGGGATTATTGGAGGTAAGATTGATGAATTGCTTTCTGGTGCGGAGGTTGGTTTGGACGATGGAGTTGGAGTTGATGCTTTTGGGGTGTAGCTGATGTCTGTCGATAGGAGGGAGGAGTCGGGTGCGGGAGATGGCGATGGTGATGGAGAGAGAGATGGCGAAGGAGAGAGAGATGGCGAGGGAGAGAGAGATGGTGATGGAGATGAAGATGGATATGGAGAGAGGGAAGGCGAAGGAGAAACGGATGGCGACGGAGAAAAGGATGGCGATGGAGTCGGAGTTGGACTTGAAGACCTTGTGGACGCGTTGAAGTCTGTCGATACCCCGGAGATGGCGTCGGACGAACTGAGACTAGAAACGCTGCCACCCTTCTGCTCTCGTAAGGCAGATAACGTCGCACCTTGAAACGTGAACATTGGTGGAGAGGTCATCTGGCTTCTTGGAATCACTGGTTCCGCGGGTATCGCTGGCGTCTCTTGGGTCGAGAACTTTGGCGGTTGTGCAATTGGGTAGGGCGCATCTTTTCCAACTGCAAAGAAGAGGGTCGATTAGTCTGACGGAGGTTCTATATAGACGACAAAAAGGGATATAAATGACTTACACAGATAAGTCCATGCACCATAATCCGCGCGCCAGATCTTCCATTCGTATCTAGCGTGAGGAAATACCTGCTGCACTCGATCGAGGGTTTGCTCATGTACACCCTGGAGATGAAGTAGTCCGCGCAGATGCTCTTTCGCAACGATCTTGTGGATGTTGAGTGGTACTTGCTCGTAGATCCATTGGACCTTGCTGATTTCGAGGTTGATGGTGAAGTCGCCCAGGTCGTCGGCCGCAGACTGCATGATGGTGGCGATGATGTTTTGCGGGGGTTCAATGGAGGGAGATATGGATTATGTGTAATCCCTATCTTTAGAGCACCTATTGAGATGCGGTTGGGAGGTTTGGAGAGGTGCGATGTGCGAAGGTGAGATTTCAAGTTCGCGAGTGGGAAAACTTCCACTCACCAATCCCTTCCAGCACCTCCCTCTCGAAGTTTCCACCAACCCCCATATTTTCATAAACTTCGTCTCTTCTAGGCTAGCACAATTGTACTTGAAATGTGTCTGGACTTTGGCATGTCATGCAACTATGACAACTTGCATCCCTTTTAGAGGGTTAAGCACTCATAACGTGATGGCGCTCATAAAACAAGAGGCGCTCAAATAAAAGCAAAGCTGACCAGATGAACACCTCATACCAGCAGTAGCGGGTAGTCAAAATATATCACTTGCCTTTGGATTGGCATATAGACTACTCAAAATCCAACACTCGTGGCTCATACTTTACTCCTCCGAATACACTCCTGATTCCACCACTTTTCTAACGATTCCATATTTTAACAAAAACATAATAGAAGGCCAAGATCATTAAAATCAGTATCGTCCTACCGTGTACAGATCTTTTCAATCTCAACAATCTAAAAGTTTCACCTATCTACTCGCATCATCCTCCACGATTGGCCTCCAGCAGCGACTACGATCCAGCAAAGCCAAAACACCCACTATGCAGATTAACTCTCATTGAAACTCTCCTATTATGTCAAACAGATATAAATACAAGCTTGAAGAATCATCAAGAGTCTGCGGCATAGGATCTGCAACCCCTTTCAGTACCACGCAATATCTCACCACGCGAGTGACTTTACTACTCTTATTTCTTCATATTGATTAGAAGGCTAGGCTCAGGTTTAGTTCTCTAACTTCTCTTAGAGTTATATATTATATTAAACACTATTATACTGTATAACCCACTCATTCCCCACAATCCCCATAATCCCCATAATCTCTCATACATCATACCTCATACCACACAAAACCACTTACCACATCACCATACCACTCACTATCTCTAAACCCATCAAACCACACAGTACAATACCCCAATACCCCAATACCCCAACTTCTCCCACCTTCCAACAAGCAACACTCTCATCATCCAACCTATCATATATACCACAACAAAACCTTTCCACTCAACCCCCAACTTCCAACCCCCAACACAGCAATCAACCTTATTACCCATACGATAAATACTTAAAACAAATTAAAACCCCTAAAAGAAGCAATACTATACCATACCCGCATAGCATGCAGAATTATCAACACATATCCCAAGAACCACAAACGGAACTAGTAAAGGCCAATTAATTTCTTTCCTCTACCTACCCTAGGTAGATAAATTAAGCGAGCCCCTTTTACACATACGAAATTAGATAAAGTACCCACCCAATCACATTACTGTATGCACACCTACCACGCACTCACCTCCAATACCCCAACACAAAAAAATCCACACACATCACACACGTCTCAGATGCACAAGAAAAACATCACATCACACACAACAATCAAGACAAAAAAAAATATCATGTACGTTCATTCAATGGTTTGTACATTACATCACATCCAACCAACCATCCATTTCCTTCATACCCATTCAAATTCCATCACATCATCTCTGAATCCCTTCATCACAACCAACCAACCATACCACACCACCCCCATCCAAGAATTACCACCCCAGACCCCAACATTCCACCCCAACATCTGGCACCAGCCAGTCAGTCCCTTTCCCCACCATCCAATCTACAAAAAAAAGGTATGAGATTTTGAATTTTGCCAGTCATCGTGTAAACATCAGAAGAAGCGAAGTCTTTTGTACAAAAAAGAGGAAGATATAAAAAAGAAGAGGTTTCAAAAAGATATGAAAACCATCCAGGAAAAGAAAAAACAAGACAATACAATGCCATGCAATGATCACCACCCTACCACTCTCTGCAATGCAAGCCAAGCTCTAGAGAAAGATACAGAAAGAAGAAAGAAAAATATCGTCGACCGATTGGTATATATCCAAAGATATCGTGTCGTGTGTGTTTATGTTATAGGGTTGAGGAAAGGACTAAACAGCAGCTCCTCGGCGCTGGGTCTCTTAACATGCTCAACCTCGAAGGTCTGTTTCAAGAAAGTCACAGCTTCTTCGCTGGCATCATCAGGAATGGTTGGGCTGATTTTTGCACCACCAATTTTGAAGATTGCCTGCAGCTGGGAACAATCTGGGAAGGGATGTGTTCCTGTCATCATCTCAACAACTAGACATCCCAGGGACCAAATATCTGCCTTGCGGGTATATGATGTTTGCTTGACGACTTCAGGAGCCATCCAGAACACCGAACCTTGTAATGATGGCCGGTTCTTGTTGTTGGCAGCTCCGGTGAGTATGTTCGAAGCCTCCATCTTCTTGGAAATACCGAAATCGGAGATCTTGATTCCACCCTTGTTGTCGACTAGAATATTGGCACCCTTGATATCCCGATGAATGATATCTCGGCCGTGTAGGTATGCAAGTCCGGTGACGATTTGACGAACGAAGCTGCGGATGAGTGGCTCTCGGAGAGCACCATACGAGTTCAGCATCGTTTGAACCGATCCACCAGGCACATATTCCAAGAAAATGTTAAGATGCTCGGCAGAGGAACTTGCACCAAGGTACTGTACAATATTGGGGTGTTGGAGGTCGCGGAGAAGACTGATTTCGCGTTTGAGAGCATCGATCATGCTCTTCTTTCTCGAGTCGTTGGCACTGTTAACTCCAGGTGAAGGGGCTTCCACTTGCTTGACAGCTAAAAGTTCACCAGTAACGGCGTGAAGAGCCAGATAAACGCTTCCAAATGACCCCTGTCCAATAAGCGCACCCTTCATCCATTTACTATCATCCCAAGAATCTCCTGCTAAGAAACTTTGCAGCTCTTCATCAGCATCCTCTCCATCGTCATCTAAGGCCTGACTAAGATCTCGTAATGATCCGCTGGCGTCTGTGCTAACTTCATCAAAGTAGCTTTGGGTATTTCCTTCCGGATCTGTAACGTTGACATTGGTAGTATCGGATCCACTGCCACTATCAAAAGAGACATAAGATTTTCGGTTGGGCTCGACAGGCGATTCCTCTTGTAGGGGTTCAAGCAACGACGAGGCCGTGGAGTCTCTGTATCGATTGTTGTTTCTGGAAAGATCCAGTGGTCGAACTTTCGCAAGGTGACTGCCGTTTCCACTCAACCACGTGTCGGCAATCGTGGGCATTGGTGGGGCATCTCCAATACTTGAAGCGAAGCTTAGATTGCTCGCAACGCTTAGGCGACTGTTGACTTTGCTAAGGCGGGTAGATCTTCGAAGAGATAGACGAGCCGTACGGTCGATTTCTTCTCGCGGGTGATCTGGGAAATAGGTTGTCAAGTCTGAAGTGATGAGCTCACTGGGAGGTCTTTGCCCAAAGAATTGACGAAGTACGCCACCCTTCTTGCTACTACCACCAGCAGCTCCAGGTGTAAGTTGCCTTCTCGTTGGTTCTCTCAGTCTTGCATGGTCGACCGCACCTCTTTCAAGGTCCATCGCTGCATTATCGAAATGTTGTTGTCGTTCGCCCGCCGATACAGCTGAGCCGGTTGACTGGAATGAAGCTGGTGACAGAGGATGTTGAGCATGCTGTAGACCCTCACCATATGATTCACCCAATACCTTTTCAACTTTACTCTTCTTGTTGTTGGCGTGGTTGACGTTGACCTCCTCAATAGCGATGGTAGATGCACGTTGAAGCTCGGCCTCACCAGGTTCCCCCTGATGGATTTTTCTCAGGATAAGGCGATTGCGTTCCCCCCGTGTGTAATCCTTGATAATCCTCCACAACTCCGTTTCTGATAACCTGCGACATTGCTTTGGATCTGGTTTTAGTCCATTGAGCACCCAGAAACAATAGTTTCTATCATGGTCCTCTCGAGCGCCAAATTTTCTCAAGGTTAGCCTCATAAACTCATCACATGAATTGCAGTCTGCAACTCTGAAAACCTTGGTTACTCCACCCTGTGAGATGACTCGGATCAGGCCTTGTCCCTGAGGGAGTTGTGCCATAACCGAGCTTGCATCGATTGATCCATTGGCAGCAGTGCCTCGTGTGTGTGCACCAATTATCCGTGCCGTCTGTGGACTATCTCCTGGGGTACTGGGGTGTCGACCACTGATGGTGGTTGCACTTGAAGACCCGCTAGAATTGTTGAAATAGCTTTGCTTTCTTGCCATTTCGGCTGGACTCATGACGGGGTTTCTCTGCTGGCGAACAGCGCGAACTTCTGTTGCTGTCATTGGCGAATTTGGACGGGATGGTGGGGACTTGACATTCTCCTGAATGGTAGGTGTCTGAGAAGGGTTGAAACCATCATATGTGGACCATCTTTTGTTCATGGTAGGAGTTGGCGCAGTTCGTGCAGATACAGGAGGCCGAGGGGAACCAGAAGATGATGGAGTATAGGTTTCGAGTCCAGCAAAGGAATCCTATTCACATGTTAAGTTCGGTCTTGACGCACGCATACATTCATCACTTACCCTATTTCTCTTCTTCTGGTTCGCATATGCCTTCGTTCTCAATTTCTTGATGCCGAGGAAAAGACGGACACGGTCTCCAATCTTCTCGATACCCATCTCCTGAAGCACCGCCTTGTCCATCTCCAACAGGTTGTCGCCCGTGATGTTGTTCTTTCGGAATAATTGCTCGTAGTCGCCACAGTTGATGCTTTTCAACCAGTCGCACACCTTCTCCTCATCCCAATTCTTTGCTGATTCTGGACCGTCCATGTCGGAGAATTCGGATTCTGTTGGGCTGGCGAAGGATTGGTTTGTATTGGGCACGGCGGGTGCTCGTCGACTAGGAATGGTGGCTTGTGAGGAAGACGAAAGGTTGGAGCTGGAGAGCAAAGGTGCCGGAAAGGGCGTTTTGGAAGCTAACATGGCCATGGTGTAGAGAGGTATTAGCGATGCATGGGAGGTGAGGTGAAGTTAGAAGCTAGTTGAGGTGATCGGAAGCGAGTCCGTCGGTGGGTTCGATCGCGGTGGATGACCAGAGGCCCTGAAGGCTGAAGGAGGTTGAGAACGAGGGCGAGGGCGAGGACGGCAGTAGATGTAGCGACGGACCGGGTGGTATACCGGTATGGCGACGTACTGTATGAGACAAGCACAATTGACAGTTTTGGAGGGAGAAGTTAGAAGGAGCTGACGTTAGTTGCTGGGCGGGGGTTCGTGGTCGGGGATGGTTTCTTGGGCTCTGCTTGTTTATGTGCGAGGCCACAGTGAGTGTGTGAGTGTGTGTGTGTGTGTGTGGGCGGTGGAGTTTAGGGATTGCGGAGGATGGCAGCTTGTTTTTGCCTTTTTGGCGCTCTGGCGGTGTTTGGTGAGGAGTTTGTGAGTCTGGCACCGGCGTTGGGTTGCTAAGACTTTTGCTTGGTGCTTGGATGAGCGATGGATGATTTTCTCTCTCCACGATCCACAGAAACGACGAGGCCGTGTTTCGGGTCTTTGGGAGGTGGATCAGATTGGCCCAGAAGGGAAAGGGGGTGGATTGGAGATACGATGGGGTGGGTGATGGGCGATGCACTGATGGGCAGCCAGTGGGCAGTGTGGGCAGTGGAGTGGGGGATTGGGGCTTGGGACCTCGGGATGTGAGAGGATCAATCAGCGCCTCCGAGGACAAAGGCCAGTGAAACTTTTAGATGGTGAAGGCTCACATTCACACACGACGAGAACAAAGAGAGGACGAGGGGACCGTAGTGAGTGAGTAGTAGCGCCTGCGCCTGGGGATATACAATAGATGGCGTGGTGGTTAGAGCCAACTTTACAGTGTGTGACTGGCCCGGGCCTACTGCTGCTACTGCTGCCAGTGCCAGTGCCTGCTGATAAACTTCAGGTGCGAGTGCAGTCTCTGGGAACCGATGAAGAGTATTGGTCAGTTGGGACAGGGAACACTACCTCCGTACAAAAGCTGCGTTTCAGGGCAGCAGGGAAGGTGCACGCGCAGGGAAGTCGCCATGGAGTTTGACAGCGGCGCGAGAACCCTTTTGATAAACTCCCCGAACCGCCAATTGTATGGAGTAAAGGAAATGGTCCAAGTGGCAAGTCCAAGTCCGCTGAACTGCCACCACTACTGGCATCTCGCTAGACATTTGCTATTTAGGGCACAAGGCACAACAAAGAAATCACTCCTCAGGGCGATGGATTATGCGTTGCCAAAACAAAATACGTCGTCAGCAGCGCCGCCATCTTTGTGTTTGAGGAGAAATTGCACGGAGAGAGCAAAAGGGGTGAGTGGTAAGTGAAGTGAGACTGGGCGAGGATGTTGGTGTTGGTGTTGGTGTTGCTAATGGTGTTGGGCTGGGTTCTCTTTGGCTTCACAAGCGATGCTTTTGCGCTGAAAGCTTACCTGGTACCGTTACCACGCGCTACGAGTACCTCCGTAAATTTACGCTCCGCTACGCTCCGAGAACTTCCAGAATCCAGAAATCTCGCTCAACAGAGTTTACCAGGGCCCTCTTCAATCTTGGGCTTCAGAACGCTACCAGTACCAAGTACTCAGTTCTGCACTCATATTGCGCTCGAATGCTTCTCCTCTCCTACTCCGTCCTACGAAGTAACTCAAAATTCCCACCCTAGCCTATATTAGCGTAGATGTCTCCGTCTCCCACCATCATCCAGGCTGATGTCGAACTGATGATTCCGGCCTACATCATCATCATCGGGGCATCAGCATCATCAGCATCATTGGCATCATACGAGAATTCCTCAGAGAGATCACGATGCCGGCCAGAGGCTGAAAGCACCTCGCCGCCTCGTCAAATAGCAATCGTTGGTTGGGGGCCAGTCCTAGCCAGTCCATCCATGACCCTACCCATACATATGCACACTTTACAAATAGCTCTCTGTCCTCCATTTCTCACACACCCTCCTCTTCCTCTCATCCCCATTATTACCTCACTCCAAATTCACTCACTGCTACCTCGCACCTCGCACCTCACCGTCTCACTCAAACCCAACAGCGTCATTCGTGGCGACGACCAAGACGTTGATTTACGGTAAGCCAACCGCCATGTCAATATCGCCAATCGATCAGTACCCGCTGGGGATCCCCAGCTGCGAACAAGTCCTCGCAACCAATCGTCTGGCGCTGCTCCGCTCAATATTGAAACAACCTCAGCGCCGCAAGACCCACAAAATGGTGCAGGCTGTAACAAGTCTGTTTGAAACTAAAGGCTTATGAGCGGCCTCAACTCCGAAAAGGGCGGAGAACAGTGGCTCCTTAGCTTTGGGGCATCACATCAGCATCATCATCGGCACGGCACCCACCACCATACGGAGGTAAACAAAAAGCTGGCTTCGACAAGCAAGTGCAGGCATCGAATGATCACACTCTCCAGATCGCCTCGCATGGCGGGGTTCTTCGCACGATGTAAGCTGCCAATCATCCCACTCAAGCTCTCGAGCTTTGCATCATACGAGTTCGTGATAAAGTAAACCTGGGCATCAAACTGATTTCAAAATGCGGATTTTCGTCTCAACCGGCCCTTTTGATGAAGTGCTTGGAAAGTCAAGTTCGGATTGTTTTTCGCTTGTGCTCCGTACCCCTCATTTAAAGCAGTGATCACCACTTAGTGATCACCACTCACTGTGAGGTCATCACCCGAAAATCATCTGAAGCTCGTGCAATAACGAAGGGTGCTTGATGAAGATCTTACTTTCCCCTCAAACAATAATGCCATACCCGCGACGGCATTGATGTTAATCAAAGGTCACGAACATGATGATCACAAGCATCTCCCCATCTTCATTCCAAATGTTCTCGCGACCATCATTAATCTGAAGCCGGCGCTTAGGGCATCGGGAGCTTCATCCTTTGATATCAAAGTTCCCTTGTGCGCGAATAGTTCCAGTTGCACGGTCTCGAAGTCTATTCTCTCTGGCAAAATCAGCCTCAGGAGGATTGGAACGTTACCATCCCCGGCCCGACAAAATCCTATGAACCCATCAAAAAATCCATCTTTTCCGCTCCACGAGAGACAAGCGAGACAAGCAGCACCAACCATTTCTTCCTTATCTAGTGGATCCCCAAAAGAATCCTTGAACAGCACAACAGCCAAGATCCAAAAGTCTCCTTCAGAAGTCAAACCAAAAAGCCTAACAACGAAAGCGACGCAAGTTGGATCCTATTGAGGAAAATGTTTTCTTGTTGCTGCGGTTTCTGAAGTCCGAACTTACGAAGTAAGTTCTCTTTTGTGAGCACGAGCCCATTGGCGGTCAACGGGTTCCTGAAACGAATCAGGGGTACTGAGTAGATTTATGTCAAACAAGATTATACGACTTCAATACCATGCTTTCAGGGATTCGCACGACTTCACTACCATTATCCCTGCCCCTGTTGGCACGCTGCTTTCCTACTTCGTGTCAGGCATAATAAATGTTAAAACTTACGGTCGTGCTAGCCCTGTGTTCCGTTGGAAAATCCCCTGTATACCCGCTAAAAAATAACATTTATTATGCCTGGGACGAATTAAGAACTTTTCAAGTACAGAAAAAGGTAGGTAGCTCGATTCTTATCGTCTACTACGTGGTAGACTTAAGTTGAAGAGGAATTAATTATTAGAGCTATCTTATAGTCTATACGTAGTTTTCTATAGGTTTAGAAGGTAGGGAAGGGGGACTAATAACTACTCTTATATATATAAATCGTAAATTTAATCATACCTACCTTCGTAGGAGCAGATAAAGGGTACTTATCTAGCTACTCGCAAAGCTGCTTAAATCTCCTAAGTACTGTCAAAGTTGCGAATAA